>PVIU01006870.1:0-97178 GCA_004026605.1 Ondatra zibethicus
TTGATCCATTCTTCCATTGAGGGGCACCTAGGTTGTTTCCAGGTTCTGGCTATTACAAACAATGCTGCTATGAACATAGTTGCACAAATGCTTTAGTAGTATGATTGGACTTCTCTTGGGTATATTCCCAAGAGTGGTATTGCTGGATCCTGAGGTAGGTTGATTCCCAATTTCCTGAGAAACCGCCACACTGATTTCCTTTGCATTCCCACCTTACTCCACATCCTCTCCAGCATAGGCAATCGTTGGTGTTTTTGATTTTGGCCATTCTGACAGGTGTAAGATGGTATCTCAAAGTTGTTTTGATTTGTATTTCCCTGATCGCTAAGGAAGTTGAACATGACCTTAAGTATCTTTTGGCCATTCGAACTTCTTCTGTTGAGAATTCTCTATTCAGATCCTTAGCCCATTTTTTAATTGGGGTATTTAGAATTTTAACGTCTAGTTTCTTGAGTTCTTTGTATGTTTTGGAGATCAGACCTTTTTCTGATGTGGGGTCAGTGAAGATCTTCTCCCATTCAGTAGGATGCCTTTTTGTCTTAATGACTGTGTCTTTTGCTTTACAGAAGCTTCTCAGTTTCAGGAGGTCCCATTTGTTCATTGTTGCTCTTATTGTCTGTGCCCTTGGGGTTTTACACAAGAAGTGGTCTCTGGTGCCCATGTACTGCAGGCTACTTCTGTGGGACTTTTTTAAAAAAATTATTGAAAATGATTTTTCCCCTCACATAAAATGTCCCACCTATTGTTTTCCCTCCCTCTACTCCTTCCAGGTCCTCCCAAACTCCCCTTCTATCCCGGCCTACCATCTTTCTGTCTGTCATTAAGAAATGAACAGGCTTCATTGGATAATAATAAAATAAGATAAAACAAAAACTAACACATCAAACTTGTACAAAACAAACAAAGTGAAGGGAAGAACCCAAGAGAAGGTACAATTAAAAGAGATGCACTCATTCACACACTCAAGGATCCTATGAGAACATGATGCTGAATTCATAATATATACACAAAGGACCTGTACAGTAAAAAAGAGAGATAAAATTTAAAAAATAAAGTTATTTTTTAAATAAGATAAAAAAAGAGGAGCCCTGACATGGCATTATGAAACAAGGAGCCTTCAAAGATGCCATTGAGGTCATTTTGTTGTTGTTGTTGTTGTTGGCCATCTACTGCTGGGCATGCGCAACCTACACTTAAAAATAGCTTGTTTTCCCAGTGATACTCCTTTAGAAAAAACTAAATGTCCATTTGCAGTGGCTGTCAATTGGAGACTGCTTCTGAGTTATGGATGGAGGCATCTGCCCACTTCTCCTTTCAGTTCTAGGACCCCATCTGGTGCAGACTCTTGCAGGCCCTGTGCATGCTGCCTCAGGGTCTATGAGTTCATATGTGGTGTGAACATGGTGATTTGGAGGGCCCTTTTTTTCTTGGTGTCTACTATCCTTTCTAGCTCTTACACTCTTTCTGCCTCCTCTTCTGCAGGGTTCCCTGAGTATCTGATTTGATGGAGACATCCCATTTGGGACTGAGTGTTCCATGGCCTCTCACTCCTCTGCACCTTCTGTAGCTGTGGATCTTTGCATTTGTTCCTGTCTGCTGCAGGAGGAAGCTTCTCTGATGATGGCTAAACAAGGAACTGATTCCCTGGCTTGAGTGCCGAGCAATTTTTATAAACCACTCATGCAGCAGTTACTATATGATGATTGTGAGCCCTCTGTCTGTGTGTGTGTGTGTGTGTGTGTGTGATCATAGATAGATTGTTAATGATTTATGTTAACTTTAATTGTGGTATGTAAAATTGACTATTTTTCTTTTTTAGAGTTGATTTTTACCTTTCTTTTATCGTTTCTTATTGTTTTTATTGAGCTATATATTTTTCTTCACTAACCTCCCTTCCACCCTTTCCCTTCTACCCTCTTCTGTGACCCCCACACTCCCATTTTATTCAGGAAATCTTTTTCTCTTTCCTACATAGATCCATATATGTCTCTATTAGGATCCTCTTTGTTTTCTAGATTATCTGGGGTTGTGGGCTGTAGGTTGATTTTTTTTCTGTTTTACGTCTAGAAGCCACTTACGAGTGAATACATATGATTTTTGTCTTTCTGGGTCTGGGTTACCTCACTCAATATACTTTTTTCTAGATCCATTCAATTGCCTGCAAATTTCAAGATCTCATTATTTTTAACTGCTTTGTAGCACTCCATTATATACCACATTTTCTTTATCCATTCTTTGGTTGAGGGGCATCTAGGTTGTTTCCAGGTTCTGGCTGTTACAAACAATGTGCTATGAACATAGTTGAGCACATGTCCTTGTGTTATGATTGAGCATCCTCTGGGTATATACCCAACAAAAGTATTGCTGGATCTTGATGTAGATTGTTTCCTAATTTTCTGAGAAATCACCATTCTCATTTCCAAAGTGGCTGTACAAGTTTGCATTCCCACCAGCAGTGGAGGAGTGTTTCCCTTACCCTACATCCACTCTAGCATAAGCTTTCATCAATGTTTTTGATCTTGGTCATTCTTACTGGTGTAAGATGGAATCTCAGAGTTGGTTTAATTTGCATTTCTCTGATGGCTAAGGATGTTGAGCATTTTCTTAAGTGTCTTCAGACATTTGAGATTCGTTTGTTGAGAGTTCTCTATTTAGGTCTGTACCCCATTTTTTTATTGGATTATTTGTTCTTTTGATGACCAATTTCTTGAGTTCTTTGTATATTTTGGAGGTCAGCCCTCTGTCTGATGTGGGGTTGGTGAAGATTTTTCCCAATCTTTAGGTTGCTGTTTTGCCTTTTTGACCATATCCTTTGCTTTACAGAAACTTGTCAGTTTCAGGAGATCCCATTTATTAATTGTTTCTCTCAGTGTCTGTGCTACTGGGGTTATATTGTGGTTTCCTGTGCCAATGTGTTCAAGTATACTTCCCACTTTCTCTTCTATGAGGGTCAGTGTGGTTGGCTCTATGTTGAGTTCTTTGATCCATTTGGACTTGAGTTTTGTGCATGGCTACAGATATGGATCTATTTTCATTCTTCTAAATGTTGATATCCAGTTATGCTAGCACCATTTGTTGAATATGCTTTCTTTTTTCCATTTTATACTTTTAGCTTCTTTGCTAATTGACTATTTTTAAATCAAAGACTAATTAATTGTATTGAAGTTAAACCAATGACACTTCATAAATAATTCCAACCCTGCCTCTTCTTAGTAAAATTGATTTTATGTTAAAAATTTTTCAAATATTAATTTATTCTTATTCTTTAAGAATATTGTCTTTGCTATAGCTATAACCTGAATTTGTGCTCTGTTGATAAAATTTCTTCCCAGGAGAAACTCCTCCTCCTCCTAGTATCTCAAGGACAAACCAGAGTGTACTCCCACCAATGTTCACTCTGGGAATCAATGAGTTTATTTGACTTCCTTATAGAGAGCACAGGTGAGGGGCTATCTACAGGAGTGTGGATGCTCTTTCCCCAATAGGCCATACATGAAAATTCTTTCCCTATCAGGGATGAGCACTTCCCCACAGCTTCATAGATGGTACCCCTGCTTCCTATACTTGTCCTCACTTACATATTACTGTCCTTTTTCCAGGTCATTTGCAATTAAGACATAGGTGGTAGGGAGCAGCTGGAAACTCACGTGAGGGTTCTATGACCCTCCCCATAGTCCAAAGGGGGTATAAACAGTCAACAAACCCTCCTTGGATAATGCTTTTGCAAGGAGGCACGGCTGAACTCTTCAATATGGTGATTGCTTTGCTTAGGGAATAGTCAGAGCATACTTCCATAAAATTAATATATTGAAATAGAAACTAAAGTGATGGTATTGGGAGGGAGCCTTTCCTTTGAAAGACAATTGGGTCATGTGATCAAAGCTTTTGTTGTAGAATGATTAATAAAAACCCAGAGTCAGAAATTGGGTTCAACCTGAAGATCAGAAATGTAAAACATCCAGCTCTTACTTCTACCTCAGTCCAAAATGGCGATCCTGTCTCCAGGAATCTCAGAATGAGACTGTGTGTGAGAGCTGTCTCCTTCCATCTATTATTCCTCTCTAGTGTTGAGATTAAAGGCATGCACCACTACCGCCTGGTTTCTATGGCAAAATAGCATGCCTACTGGGATTAAAGGTGTGTGTCACCATTGCCTGGTTCTGTAAGACTGATTAGTGTGGCTGTTTTTACTCTCTGATCTTCAGGTATTTTATTCATTAAAATACAAACGAACATCACTACACTTTGTGAATGAAATTCATGCTTTGTAAGTTTGAAAATGAGCATGCTATAACCATAGGATTCAGTCTCAAGAGACTTGTAGTAAGGAGGAGAGGGCTGCGTTCCCAGTGCCTGGTTAGCTTATGCCTGAAATAATTACACAGAAACTGTATTCATTTAAATACTGCCTGGTCCATTATCTCCAGCCCCTTATTGGCTAACTGTCACATATTGTTTTAACCCATCTCCATTAATGTGTATCGCCACTTGAGTTGTGGCTTACCGGCATGAGTCTAACCAGTGTCCATATTGGGGCGGAGAAGCATGGCGTCTCCCACATTGCCTTCTCTCTCCCAGCCTTCCGTTCTGTCTACTCCGTCCACCTAAGGGCTGCCCTATCAAAAGGTCAAGGCAGTCTCTTTATTTAACCAATGAAAGCAATACACAAACAGAAGACCCTCCTACACCAGAGACTGAACAAAGTTATTGGCAGTTGGCTTTTTGTGGTTGTCTTATATCATAGCATTCTGTCCTGGTCTCACACATATTATAGCATATAGGAAGATTATGTATTCACTTTGTCTTTAAATATATTTTATTTATTGTTTGAGATTTCATGCTGTATATATTTGATTAAATCCACTCCTAATCCCTTTCCTCCAATACTTCACACTGTGTTCCCTCTAATTTTCATATATTTATTTTGTTTGTTAAATCACAGAGTTCAATGGCTTCTACTTGTGTACGCATGCTTTTAAATCCTTCCACAGGAGCATGAGTGACCTAACTAGAGTGGCACATTTGGTGGACATTTGTTGTTTTCATCTGCAATATATTATCTTATATTGACATCAGTTGTTACTAGTATTATGCTTTGAGTTTTTTCCCTCATGCTTTCTTTCCCTTGTTTTCTCCCCCTTTTTTACTTGGAAGCATCCTAAGATATTCAAAATTGTGTGTGTGTGTGAAGAGGGGGGACAGAAGAAAGCATGTCAATTAATGGAAATTAATGTGTGAGCATGGCATCTAACTAGGCTCAGTGGGGAAAGAATAGTTGAGTTCAGTTTGATGAGGGATCTGGAATCTTAGTGGAAAGTAGGTCCAAAATGTAGGGAACCAGATTGTGGCAGCCTCTGGGATGTGGGTTTGAGGACATCCAGTTGGTATGTTCACGTATTCAAGTTTCTAGAGAGGAGCTGTCAAGGCACTTCAGCAATACTACCCAAGCAGTGACCTCTACAGCAGTCAAGGGGAAAAAGCTAGAACACAGTGTCTCCTTATGTGGGTAACACTGTTAGCGAGGGAGGAAGTAGGATAAGAATGGACAATTCAAAGCTAAGGCTTTGACAAATAAGTAGTATTCCAAGCAAAAATGCTGATGAAACTAACCTTTTGGAGGAAAATGAGCATATTGAAACTTGTTGAAATTGTGTCCTAATGTTCAAGTTAAAATTTTTAACTATTGAATATAGTGAAAAAAAATAAATTACAGTTTTATAGTAATTCTACTGTTTGCTCTGTTTTCTATTTGTTTATTTGTTTGGTGTTTTTATTTTGTTTTGTTTTTTCTTTTTGGAACCAGATCTTATGCTAGCATCTAAACACATTCCATAGAATAACATGATTCTTTTCTCCCTGTGTTAGGCAATACCTGGAGCAAATTCAAGTTTCACTTTACAAATAATTAGTGGGTGAAATAAAGTCTTTATCTTCTACAAAAAGTGATTCTGCTTTGGATAATATTTTCAAATGAACAGATAAACCATTCTTCATTAAGGATATTGTTAAAGGTGAACTAGAAGGCGGGTTTGGGGTATAGCTCAGTTGGTAGACTGTCTTACTGCAGAAGACACGGACTTCAAAATCTCCTGAATCACAGAAACAGGGTGTGTGTCACAGTGCCACACGCCTGTATTCTCTGCACTGGGAGGTAGAAACAGGAGGATCAGAAGTCTAAGGCCATCCTTAGCCATTTAATGAGCTTGAGGCCAGCCTGGGATACATGAGACACTGAATTTAAAAGAAAAAAAATATTTAAAAAGCTTCAAACCTGGTAAAATTCATGACTTCTTTTTAAATTTAATTTTGCTGCAAGAATTTTATAAAGCCTTGACTTTGAAAGATCTATAGCTACTATGCAGTCACAAGCATTAGGAATATTTTACAAACCCTGCCACCTGATAATTTTAAATTTCATGAACCAAGTTCCCTCCTCAGATCCACAATTTTTACTCCGACTGAAATGGAGGAATGTGCTGGGTTCTCTGAAGGCAAAATATGGAATTACATTTGCCAAGGTATTTACATTTCATGAGACATGTTTTATTGAAAACTTGGACATTTAAATTGGTAAGGATTATCTGTAATAAAGTATTTGAAACTGATGCTATTTAGAAATAACAGGATAAAAAGAAAAATAATATTTCACTGCAAGTTGCTACTTTCAGATATCAGTTTTCATTTCCCATGAAAAGATATAGAGCTGCAGAATTACAACCCTCCACATTCTGCCACTGAGTGAGTCTTAAAGAACACTGTAATTTTCTGCATAAAATATTTCTTGCAGCATATGACAACACTGGAGCTCTGGGAGGCTGGCAGGGAATAGGAAAGGAGGTAGTAAGAGGAAAGCGTGTGTGTGTGGAAATGACTGAACACAGGCCTCCAAGTTAAAGTAGCCAAATGGTTTGCAAGGCCACCTATATTATCTCTTCTCTAACTGCTCCTTTTCTGAAAGTCACTACGGCTACCTCCTGATGTTGACTTCAGTCCCTCTCCTAGATATTAGTGTGGCATACATGTGACAGAACTCTGCAGGAGTGACTGCTTACTATTTACATTTATCTATGCTAGGAACCAGACAGAAGAGAAGCCTCACATGAAAACGTGTTTTGTTCTGTTGGGGATAGTTAACGACTTTGTCTGTTTTAGCATGGAAAGCACTTACTAGCTAAAGAATGCAAGCACTAAGATGTTCCACAGTGTTAAATTGACAGGACATTAAAACTAACCTCACTGAGACATGGTACACACCTGTTAAACCAACACTTGGGAGGTACAAGTAGAAGGATCCACAGTAAGGAAAGGCAGGGCTACATGTAACACTGTCTCAAAAAACCAAATAAGTAAATAAGTAAAGTAGGTAATGAATTGGAGCATGTATAGCCTATGGCTTTTAGTGGTATGTAGAATGATAGATGCTTTCCTGAACAATATTTTGCCTTATGTGCTATATATTATTTTTCTCTTAATTAAGGATTTTAGTGATACATAGAATGATAGAAGCTTTCTTGAACAATATTTTGCCTTATGTGCTATATATTGTTTTTCTCTTAATTAAAAATGTAAGTAGTGGATATATATATATTATGTACATGATGATCAGGGTAGCAAACATATACTACAAAAATTGCCATTTTGGGGGAAAATATTTAAATCTTACTATTTTTGAAATACATAATTTATCATTGCAGGCACAATTCTTTATTGTTTCATACAACATAAACCATTTGTTTTGTTCAGGACAATGAGATTTTTCTTAACTACCCTCCCTTCATAACTGCTTCTGTTATCCCTTGTAACTGTCATGGTAAGTTCTATTTCCATGGCACTGACAGGTATAAGAGAGAACACAGTGTTTGTTTTTCAATGTGTATATCATTTCAGTCAGTGTAATATCCTATAGGCTCATCCATTGTCAGGAGCCAGCTTTTTGGAGGTGACATCTGCCACAGTCCAGCCATGATAGATTTGTCCATTTCCAGGGTAGGGGTGTGAAGATTAGAAATGTTAGGTAGGAGGAACAGAGATAAGAAAGAAACACAGAGACACAGAATAGTAATGGAAAGGCCACTCAGTGAATACTGAACTCTGAATTCATCCATGTTTATTTTCCATACACTTTTATACTCCAATACAAAAGGGGGGAGGAAGGCAAAAGACTGTTTTAACATGACACAAAGGATAACCAGAACAGTTACTTGCTTCAACACTTGAGACATCAAGCCATTAATTCTTGAACAAAGCATTTGATATTTGGGGTAGTGCACACACCCTAGTATCCTATAGGCAACCACTCCCTAAGTCAAACCTCCTATTTCAAAAGAAGGAGCAGAAGTATGCTCGAATTCTCTAACATTTGGTCATGGTGGAGTGACCCATGTCTATAGGCCACCTTAATGTCCAAAACACCAAGTAACCATATCCTAGGTCAGAATATCTTATTTTGTAGCCAAACGTGTTGTCAACAACACGTAAGACAAGAGTAAAAAACTCAAACTCTCTGATCTTCAGACAGGGTGGAATAGGCTCACATTTTTGGGTCCCCACAATCCATATTGCTGCAAATTACAGGAGTTTGTGCTTTTCATGGCAAAAATAGTATTTCACTGTTTAATGTATCATATTTTCTATCTTCATTGATCCATCAATGGTTTCCTAGATTAATTTCATATGTTGGCTATCATCTGAGAGGAGGCTGTTGTTTTGTTGCTTTGTTTTAACATACTAAGTTCAGTTTTTTTGCGTATGCACAGTAGAACTGTTAAATCACATGGTAATCTTATTTCTTATACTTTGGAAATACCTTTTTTCTATAATGGCTGTACTAATTTGCATCCTAGCCAATAGTATGTATAGATTCCTTTCTTCATGTCTTTGCCAGAACTAGCCATTTAAAAACATTGCTGCTATTATTATTACTTTTATAATGCTTGTGTTTGTTCACACATGCATGTGTGTATGCATAGGGGTACATAATACTGTGTACATGTGGAAGTCAGAGAAAACTTTGTGAGTTAGTCTCTTGTTCTACTTTTATGTGGGTTCTGGAGATCAAACTCAGGTTTTCAGGTTTGTACTTTCACCCCATGAACCATCACAAACCCTCTAATTGTTATCCTCATTTAGTCTTTGTTTTTAGACTGTGTCTCACTATGTAGCCCAGGCTGGCCTGGCTGTCCTGGAGAGCTTCACCCTGTCTCCAAAATGCTTGGAGTAAAGGCATGTACCTGGTCATCTTTAAATTTTTCTGATAATTACCATTCTAAATGGAGTGAAGTGGCCCCCGCATTTTTGGTTTTGATGTATAACTCCTAGTAACTATAAAATTTCCAGAGTCCCTTTTGCCTTTTACTTATAATTTTATTCTATGGTAAGTTCTCTTTTTAAAGTGTTAGAGACTTGTTTTATGAATGAAAAGGTGGTCTGTCCTGAAGAATATTTCAGTTGAGTTAACAAGAAGGATTGCATGATTCAGCACTGGACAGTGTTCTAGAGGGGAATCCCCCAAGGCTGAGCATCTGATAAGTCAACTCTGGGCTGCATTCTGTATATGGCTCCTGGGTCCTTTCCTTTCTTCTATTGGTCTTGTTGAGATAATCACCCCCATTCTTTCCTGCCATTTCTTCTCAAAATCTTCTAGGAACTATATGTATGGTTTCAGGGAGTCTACTTCCCCTTTTCAGTCTGCCTTTTCTATGCCTCCTTTTGGGTGCATATGTGTATAGAGTTGCGATGTCCTCTTGGTGAAGTCATTATCTTTTTCATCATATGTTAGTAATAACTTCGTCAGTATTACAGTTTTTGAGACTATGTCTTTGGGGTGTATCATCCTGGACACAAGCTTTTCCTGTTCCTCTGTGTTTCTCTCAGTGTGGGGCTTGTTTTCTGTCCAATCAGTTTCTGTCAACTTGCCCTTAGTATTTGTCTTAGTTAGGGTTTCTATTACTATGAAGAGACACGTTGACCACTGCAACTCTTACAAAGGAAACTATTTAATTGGGGTGGCTGACGGTTCAGAGGTTTAGTCCATTATCATCATGGTGGGACATGGTGTCATGCAGACAGACACGGTGCTGGAGAAGTTGAAAGAGGTTCTATATCTTAATCTGCAGGCAGCAGAAGGAAACTGTGCTACACTGGGTGTAGTTTGAGCATATATTAGACCTCAAAGCCTGCCCAGTGACACACTTTCTTCAACAAGGCCACATCTACTCCAACAAGACCACACCTCCTAATAGTGCCAGGCCAAGTATCCAGACACATGAGCCTGTGGGGGCCATGCCTATTCAAACTCCCACAGTATTAAGTTGAAATTCATGTAAGCATCATATAGTTAGGCTATGTTAATCTTACTTTTTAGTTTACCCCTTTGACCAGTCTGTATCTATCACTTTATTTATTTATTTTACATATATGCTGTTGCTAGACACCCCAGGCTGACCTCGAGCTAACTATGAAGCCTAGAATATCCTCAGATTTCAATCTTCATGTGTCTGCCTCCTAAGAACTGAGATTATAGGCATGCACCATTACGCTTAGTAGCCAACCTACACATTTCACTTGAGAACATAATTCATTTAACAATTGAGACTATTCCTGATAGTAGTAGCCTAACCTTGTCATTATATTAATAGTTGCCAAATCGCCTTTGTTTTTCTTATTATTTCATTGTCTGTGTATAGCCTGGTGTTTTCTGCATTGTTTCTGTTTTAATTTCCTTCTTTCTTTCTTTTGTGTGTCTGCTTTAGCAGTGCATTCCATATTTTCACATCAGCAACTACCGTCCTTTCATGTCTAGACATAGAATTCACTTAGACATCCCCTTAATGCTGGCCTAGGGGCAGTGAGTTTTCTTAGCTTCCTTTGCTTGAGGAAAAAAGATTTCTCCTTTATGTCCAGAGAGTTCCTGTGCTGGGCCAAGATATTAATGGTCCATTTCCCTTTCTTTTAACACCCAAGATATACCATTTCATTCTCTTCTGAAACAGACAGTCTAAGAAACCTACTGGTCTGTAGTAAGAGGCATGGGCTGTGTTCCCGGTGCCCAGCTAGCTTAAGCCCCAAAATAATTACACATTTTTACGTGATTTTCGTGGAGTCGGTCAACCACATTGGGCGCCAATTTATAGTATGGCACACAGCCTACTTTTGTTCCCGGCTGCCCAGCTCCCGCCGCCCAGTCAGGGCCCCGAAATAACCACATGGAAATTGTACTAATTAAATTACTGCTTGGCCCATTAGTTCTAGCCTCTTATTGGCTAACTCTCACATATTCATTTAACCCATCTCCATTAATGTGTATCGCCACTTGACTGTGGTTTACCGGCATGAGTCTAACCAGCGTCCATCTCGGGCAGGAGAGCCATGGCGTCGGCCACACTTCCCTTCTTCCCAGCATTCTGTTCTGTCTACTCCACCCACTTAAGGGCTGCCCTATCAAAAGGCCAAAGCAGTCTCTTTATTAACTAATGAAAGCACCCAAATACAGAAGGACCTCCTACAACACTGGCCTACTGCTCAGTCCCCAGTGTTTAGTTGCTTTTCCTGTTGCTGTAATAACATAACCTGACAAAAGCCACTTAAGAGAGAAAGGTTTTATTCTGCACATGGATGCAGTATGTAGTTCGTTGTGGTGGGAAAGTGAAAGTGGAAGGAACTAGAAAGTGTCTGGTCTCATTCATCCACAATTAGGAACAAAGTGAGGAATGCTCGTGCACAGTTCATCTTCTTTCTATAAAGTCCAGGACTTAAGGCCAGGGAGCCTTCTATGATGGGTCTAGTGAAAATAATCTTCCCAAGCATCAGCAGAGGCTAAGTAATCTCACACAGGTATGCTTGGAACCCCATCCTATAGGTGATTCCAGCTCCTGTCAGCTGGAATGTCTACACTTAATATGTGAGCTGATTTGAGAATTCTCTCTCTTTTGATTTTGGAAATGACCTCTTTGATTTGAATCTAATTGATATTCTGTGAGTGTCATGGATCTGGATGCCCATCTCTCTCTCTCTCAAGACTTGGGAAGTTTTTGGTTATCATTTCATTAAATTGATGTGGGATTTCCCTCTGTATGCTGTGAATATGTTTTATTACCATTGGCTAATAAAGAAGCTGTTTCGGTCAATGGCTTAGCAGAAATATGAACAGAGATATATAGAGAGAGTAGGCAGTGTCAAGGAGATGACATGTAGCTGCTGAAGGAGAAAGACACCACCAGACCTTTACTGGTAGACCACAGCTGCGTGGAAATACATAGATTGATAGAAATGGGTTAATTGAAAATGTAAGAGCTAGCTAGAAAGATGCCTAAGCTATTGGCCAAATAATGTTGTAATTAATATAGTTTCTGTGTGATTATTTGGCTCTGGGTGGCTGGGAAACATATGAGCAATCTCTGTTTACACAATTTCTTTCTCCAGTTCTTCTGTGGAATTTTGGTAATGTAAATATTTGGTAACTCAATTATTACCCACAGATGTCACAGGCTTTCTCCCATTTTTGCCACCACCACAAAACTTACATCTCTGATGGATTTCTCATTCTGGTCTTGAACTCTCTTCCAATTTTCATTGTCTATATTCTCTTGTCACTTGCTGAACTTCCTTAAGATTTATTGTTTTGGTTATCTTTCCAGGAGGTTTGTAAATTTTCTCTTTGGGGTTTTTGTTACTGAAGAATCACTAGTTTTCATCACTCTTTGATATCTTATATTTCTGTGTACCTGCATTGATATCTCTGCATTTAGGATTACAGTTGTCTTTCTTATTCCTTGTTTTTTTTCCCCCAAAGAGACATTTATTCTGTGTATGGACATGTGCTAGTGTGTTGGCTATGTATGGTGTGCTTTGATTTTTAATGGGTGTTATGATTTTTTTGTTTGTTTTTACTATATTTCTCATCAGTTATGTGTATTTGCTATAGGTCTATTTGCTATTAGTAGTCTAGGCTATAGGTATTTGTTACTACAGTTCTGTGGTATGATTCTTCTGGGGTGAGGTCGCCATCTGATTGGTTGCTGCGCTAGCTGTGGGTGCTCCTTTAGGGAGAATGAAAAATACATTACATACATGTATGAACTTATCAAAGATTAAATAAAATAATTTAAAACATTATTTCATAAGTGAAAAGATATTTTGTGGCTTTCATGCTCATGTAAGCTGCATCATTTGCATCATCCCTTCCTTTCCTCCTGCAACTCCTCTACTATCCCCTCTCTAATTAATAGCCTCTTCTTATATGTATAAAATTATCCACTATTGTTGAGCTATTTGTGTGAGTTTAGGATTTTGGTCTTGTTCCTGAAATACAACAACAACAACAACAGACAAACAAAACAAAAACAAAAGTTAAACGTGGTTCTCCCTCCCACAGCAGTATTGACTACCTCTGGTACCTCATTAAGGACTGGGTCCTTGTTGTGAATTGACTGATATAGGTTTTGTATATCTTGTGCAGGTATCCATACTGTTGAGAGTTCATGGGAACAATATCATTGTTCTGTCCAAAAGAAACTATCGTGAAGTAGTTGTTCTGGTCCTTAGGATCTTATACTCAGTCCACTCCCTTTTCTGCTACGTTCCCTGAGTTTTAGGTAAAGGAGTTATAAATATCTCATTTAGAGTTTGGCATCTGATGGTCATTTTCTCTCTGCATTCAACTCTCTGATTCTCTTCATCTGTTGCAGAAAGAAGCTACCTTGATAAGATGTGGTTGCTGCAATTACCTATAGGTATATGGGTGAGTATTTTGCAGCCTGCATTTAGAAACAATCTCACTTTAGACACATAGTAGTAGTAGGCTCTCCTCCAGGGCTTATGGTATCTCAGGCATGAATTTCTTCTGCGGGGGCTTTAAGTTCAATTAGACAGCTATTGGTTGCCCTTATAATACCATTGCCACTATTGCATCATTGAGGATATCTTTCTGGTCCTGTCATTGCTTTAGCTTGTAACTTTTACAGTGGGTAGGATACTTTTTCTCCATTGGCCACATGAATGGCACATCCCAACACTATGAGAGCTCCCAGGGAGAAGATTTTTATGCCTGTTCCAGCTTGATTCTTCCAAATCTGTAACCAAAATGTGTGGTATCTCCAGCAATAGGGTGTTATCTTAATGTTTTGGTAGGTAATCAAGAGCAATGCCAATGGCCTATATTGTTTTGCATGGTTCTTGGACACCACTGAGCAACAACTTGAATGGAGGCATTACATTCTGTAGGACTGTGTTTCTCTTAGATAGTCCTTAGCTTCTATGGTATGCGTTATCATGCCATGTGGGAGTAACTGCATTGAAAATATCATCTGTCTGTCTGTCTGTCTTTCTGCCTACCTGTGTGTCTATCTCTGTGTGTTTTATGTGCATTTTGAAGTACTAATTAAAAACATAGGATATCAAAACTTACAGACATTGTTGTCTTAAACTCAATCTCTGAGGCTAACCCAAAAATATTATTCTTAATAGGTATATATGTACTTATCCAGTGTTCATTTGTAACTAGAAACAACAAAGATAAATTATAGTTAATGATCTTTAAGCAATATTAATTTACTATGACCTTGCACTATCTATGGTGATGGAATCAGCTACTTCCATGTCTGGTAATAAGCTGGTATCTGAAACTTGAAGCTGCCAAACACAAGAAGAAACAAATGGCAAAAGAGGCCTTGTACTGCCTAGTTCCATAAGGAATGTATCATTGGCTATGGTTGTGTCCTTTAACGGAATTTTCACTAAAACATCTGCACTCAACTTTGGTGTTTATTTCACATAACATTTTCTAAGGGAAAAGTTGGTCTTGCCTTTGTGCTATGTAACCAATAAGCTAATGCTGTATTGTATCTACATGGCTTCAGACCGTTCTGAAAAGCTCCTTACTTCTTTAGAATAATCTGTGTTATGGTTTGAGTACGTAATAAGCTCCATCTGTTCTGGATTGGAAGGCTTTGTATGAAAATGGGGTGCTACTGTGGGAGGTTCTGCAAATTCAGAAGGGGGCTCATGCTGATGAAAGTAGCCCTCTGGGGGCTGACTCTTGCAGCTATATTATTCCTGACTGTCTCCTGTATGGTTGCTCCCAGGATTACCATTATTTTAACTGGGTGGCTTTACCATGCCTTCTCTCCATTACTCACTGAACCCTCTCAAACTGTGAGTCAAAACAGGTCTTCTGTCATCAATATTTTTGGGTAATTGTCATAGATCTTCAGACTGCCCCATTGATAAGAACCGTACGTTCCTTAGTAAAACATTGTGCCATCTGCAGTCAAATTTCTGACCAGAAGATACAGATTATTTAGGAGATTTTGAAACAGGCAAGGTACAAGCTGCTTTTCAAAACCATCGACTTTTCACTTGGACCAATAGTATCTAGATGCATTTTGGAGATCTAGCTGTGCCCTGCTGGAAGGCAATATCCATAGTTGGAAACTATTAAAGCTATGGTGTTCATATTGTGTTTTATCCTAAGTGTCTCAGTTCATGCAGCAGGATTTGGATCTACATTGGGTGTGAATGTAGTCATAGAATGTTTCTCCATTTGTACAAGTAGATGTCACCAACTGTCCAGCACCATTCAGGAGGCAAAGACTGGTAACTGCTTTATCCCTACAAGCCCAAATGTAGAACAAAATGTATCAGGGTAGATCTGGAACATATAGGCACATCAGTGCTAAAGAGCAGTATCTGAAGAATAAGGTCTAAGAACTCACAGAACAAACCAAGGAAGTACTGAGACTATTCTAGGGACCCCTGTGCCTCTACTTTTGCCTATCAGACCACTGAAACAATGGACCCTGGGGATTTCCCTGGGAATCCAAGAAGTGGAGAAGGAAAGGCTGAAGCCTGGGCCACTGAAAGGACTTTTCTCCCAACTTTCAGCTTGAACTAGAGCGTACTATTTGGTTGCTCATTATTAGTTCAGCTCTAGACACAAACACACAACCACTAAGATTCAAAGGTTTCCCAGACCTTCAGGGTTGGTCTCAGCTGTGTTTGGCAGAAGGCTATTTTGGAGATGCCAAGGTTGACCCAAGGCCCGCCCATTTTGTTCTGTATTTGAGGAGACTCCAGACACCCCTGCCAAAGGCAGAGATGGTATGAGGAGGGTTGGTGTGGCCACAGTCTCATCTGTAAGGCGGGAGGCCTGGGGGTGGGGGCCTGGGGTTTGAAGCTCCCAGCCGCCACCGTCAACTTTGGGCCAATCAGCGTGGCCCGGTGTTCCGGGCGCCCCGCCGCTCCGGCCGCGCCTGCCCGGGCCGAGGAGGGGCCGGGCCGCGGGGAGCAGAGCAGGGAGGTGGGGATTCTGGGAGCAGAGCTCATTTCCTCCTCCCGGCCGCCCCTGGCCCGCACCCCATCTCCACGTGCGGCGCCCGGGGCGCGCGGCCGAGCGGCGGAGGATGCTGGGCATGTACGTACCAGACAGGTTCGCTCTGAAGTCGTCCCGGGTCCAGGACGGGATGGGGCTCTACACGGCCCGCCGTGTGCGCAAGGTGGGTGAGCGGCCCGCGCAGGCCGCGCCACGTCCCAGGGCCTGCGGGGAGTGCGGGCCTGCAGGGAGCGGACGGCCTGGCCGCCCTCCGCGGCTGCGGCGTGAGGCTCTCCCCGACCGCCGTTTCCCGGAGCCCCGCGCCAAGCGGCCTCTGCCTTCACAACAGTCCCTGTAGTCTTCATGTGCAGATGGGCCCGGGCAGCCTGGAGAGCAGTGCAGGCCCGGGAACCTCAGAGAAGAGGTCTTTCGCACTGCCATCCTGGGGTGATAATCTGAATCTTCGGCCTATTTTCTTTGCGCTTTTTAATTTTATTTTTGACATTGGATCATCTTCCAGAGCTGCAGAGGCGTGCGATTAGGGCAAGCGCAGGCTGCTCTGGGTGATGCCGCACTACAGATGTTGCTGAGATGTAGAAGCAGGATACTAAGCACTCCGAATCTTGACTTACAACCTTAGAACTTGGTGGCTTGAACTATGGTGGGTTAGCAGATGTGAAACGAACCAGAGGTGGCAGGGCAGAAGCACTCAGAGTAAGCAGGGTCAAAGTTCACTGAGCAGGGCCCATGCTTGGTACTTTATCTGTACGAATCATTTGTCTTTACCAGCTCAACACACTCTGGAGCCAACTCTTAGTTCTCCTTTAACAGGTAACAGAGGATTTATAAAGTTAGACATCCTGCTGAGCTAATGCATTAGACTTCAAAACCCAGGGTTTCTGAATACAAAGTGTATGGTCTTTTTAGAACACTCTGTTATGGAACAACATGCTTTATAACCCTGCCCCTGACACCTTCCCAGTTTCCTTTCCCCCTCTGGACACCCCAGTCTCCATCTCTGATACTAAGAGCAAAGACTAGTAGACAGTGTTGGGTTCAGTTTCCAGAGTCCGATGGACAAAACCAAAACAAATATTAACATTTTATTGGTGGCTGTTTGGGAGGGTGTTTAAATGTAAACACATAAAACACAGGAGTTAATACTTCATTTAATTTTGCAATGAGTTGGAGAGATGTCGCCAAATGACCAAATGTTAAAATCAACAGTCTTTCAAAGCCAAACACACCCATCATCAAATGACTCCCTTGTACCGTTGAGAGTCTGCTTCTGGTTTAGTCTTATAGCCTGAAAAACTTTCAGGTGGACTTTTCTTTAAGGTTTCTGGTTTAACTATAATTAGGAACCATCTCGTGTTCATGAATAGTAGGACACAAGTCATTTGTTCAAAAGTAAGGGTTATCTCATAGTCCTTGTCTTGATTACTCAGATCTTTTTCAGTATTGGACTGTGCCTTTTCTTTTGACGTTTTCATGTGCTGGTGGGGTACTGCATGGTGTGGGATGGAGTATCTCAGGCAGCATTGGTAGGCACTCATCTTATGCTGCTAATGGAACTTTCACAGAACACAGACTTTTCACCCTTACTTCTAGCATGCTGACCACGCAGAATACAGCTTACAATAATCTAGACTGCTTTTGACAGAGTTGTTACTCTAAGATATCCAATCACAATGGTCACTGATGACTTTTAGTTGACTTCCGCTTTTTCCTCCCATAAACACCGGGGATAAAACTAAAGTCACACAACAGATTTTAGCTGACTTGTAAGATCAGGCTGAATGTTCTTACATGCCTTTCCCATTTTACTGTGTCTCAATTTTTATTTCCCAAGTCACTCATGTCAGCCTTACCTGACCACACATATTTCAGGAGGGCTAAGAAGGAAACAGCTGTGATTGGAGCCGTGTTAAGGACCGCCGTTAAAAACGCTCATGTTCTTCTAAACAGATTTTGGGATTTACCATGTGGGAGCATGTGTTGACAATTATAGACGTTGTATCATACTTTTATAGCCGGTGTGCTTGTGTAATATGTCTGTTTTACAACATAATTGAAATTCAAGTTATCTGTTGATTTAAAGTTCAGAGACTAGAGTCCAGAATTGGTTTGGGGAATCTTCCAAAAAATATCCTATTTGTACATTCCACAGATATATTTAAAATTCCTTTTGCAAAGGGACCTCATACTTCTCTAGACTCACCCCTTTGTGAAGCATTTTCTTCCTTCATAATGACTAATTGGAGTGACAGTTTCATCATGTCCTGGTCCTGTAATGATGCACCCCTTGCAAATGTACTGATCAGTGTTTTACTTTTGTTTGCAGGTAGCATTGATTCGTGATTGTTTAAGAGTTATACATTAAAGCTTGGGCACGTTCCTTTAACCAGGGGAAGAGAAACTGTGTTTTGGAGTAGGAGAGAGTAGATTCTAATACGTTCCAAGCAATGTCATTTTAAAGAACGTCGTAAGTGCTCTAGTTGACACATTATTGTGGTAAAGGTGAACATACCCAATTGGCACATTATCTTGGTAAAGGTGAGCACACACTAGTTGACACATTATTGTGGTAAAGGTGAGCATACCCTAGTCGGCACATTATCCATACATGATGATCAAAACCAAACTAACCAACCAAACAAAAAAACCCAAAGAGAAAAGAAAAGCAAGCAGAAGAATGATTCCCATGTTCATATAGAAAGACTAGATTTTGTGCAATAATGTATTTTGCTAATTAGGTTTAGAAGGTGACCCCTTTAAGACCAATGGATTTTTATCTGGCTGAAACTCTGCCAGTAGCTGTGTATTTCATTTTCTGGTGGCTGATGGTAACTTACTGATCTGGAAATGGAATCAATGCAGTGACACTGTCTCCCTGTTTATTCGGTCAGGTCTCGCCATGGGGACCCATGCGGCCTTATATTTGCTGCTCTTACAGAGTTTTAAAGGCCACCACAGATCCACTTAAACTGACATTTCCTAAACTTTGTATTTTGCTTTTGTGATAACAGCTACTAATAATTAAATATTTTGTTTATAACTTGATATAGTTTAACTAATGAAACATTTATGAAGCTGTTCCAATTGTTAGGAATGGTCCTTCCTACTGGAGGCAGAGGGTGAATGACAGAGGTAGCCGTCAAGAATGCTTTTCTCAGTTCTTACTTAGGCCATGTGGCAAACCCTGCTTCATAGGCGACAGAACTGATGCTGGGGAAATCTCTGTCCCACACTAATGTGGTTTACAGAATCTGAACTCAGGTCCTGCTACACATGAGCTGGGCATTTCTAATGTAAAATTTGAAATGTTCCAAAATTGGATCATTTTGAGTCTGTATGATACCAGACATGAAACATACTACATAAAGCCAGGCATACTAATGATTGCATGAAATTATCTTCAGACAATGTGTAAAGTGTATATGAAACGTATGAATTCTCTATTTAGACTTGGGTTTCACCTCCACTTATTTATATTATCTATCTGTTTATATATCTGTAGCTATGTAGTCACCTTCCCTCAAATCTGGAAACTAGAACACTTTTGACTTTTCACAGATGAGATCACGTGTACTCTTTCTATCAAAGAGGTGTGTTCTCCTGTAATCATAAAATGTTAAGTTTACAAATGCAGAATCAAATGCACTCAAACACAAAGATTATTTTACAAAAATAGGAAGAGAGTATGTGCAGTCCTGAACATTTCTCAGTCAGCAGTAGCCTGTAGGTAATTTCGCTGTTTGGGTTTTGTTATTATAATTATTTCACCAGTGGTCTTTTTTTTTACTAGACTATGTTAATTGTGTAAAATAATGGGTTTCATTGTGTTTTTTCCATGAATGGATACCATATACTTTGACCTCATTCAATCTTGTGGTCCTCTCTTGTCCCCCATCTTCCCCTAGTGATCTTCTTTCATTTTCCTGAATAAATCTGCCTCTACTTTGATGTCTTAGTTTTTTTTTTAAATCTATATTTGGCATATTAGAGAAAGCATGTGAAGCTTATCTTTCTGGGTTTGTCTTGTTTCACGCAGCTTGATAGTCTCCATTAACATCGATTTTTCCTACAGATTGCATAATTTAAATGTGCATGACTGAATGAAACTCCATTGTGTGTTAATTAATTAATATGTGAAACTTTCTCCTGTGTATCTGTTTATGGGTACCCAGGCTGATGCTATAACTTGGCTACAATGAACAACTCTTTTATGGTGGTTGAATAATTCCATATTGCAGTTGTGCCATAATATTTGTTTATGTCCTGTTTCACATGGTCATTCAAGCAGTCTAGTCACGTTATAGGCTGAGAGCTGTACGAGATGCTTAGCTAGAGTAGTAAAGAAAAAGGTTGTTCTGGCTCTTGTGGAGCTTGTGTTATCTAGTAGTTAAATTGTATACTGCGTTAGAACATGGTAAGTACTATAGAGAAAACAGTAGGGCTAGGTGTGTTTGGCTGGTACATAAGTGAAAAATGATATGAATTAGGTAGCCTAGTAATTTCAGTTAAAGTGAGATTTGAGCAGTGTTTTGAAGGATGGTAGGAAACCAGCCAAATATATTTCCAGGAGAAGAATGTTCTGGCCAAGGGAGCAAGCTAGTCTGAAATTCTGAGACAGGCAGGCTTGTTTTACCTATTGGTTTCCAAGGAGACCAATAGGCATTTCAGGAGTGAGCCAGCGGTAAGTCTTAAAATACCTCAAGGATGTAGGGCTTAACAAAGGGAGGGTACTTGGAGGAGAATCTTATGTGCTAGAGCATTTTGTGTAACTGAAGACTGGCATTAATCTGAGCGATTTGGAGACCTACAGAGGTGGGTTATGTTTATCAAGGATTACTCTGATTGCAGCATTGAACATAGTCTGTTATGAAAAACCGTGTAAGCAGAGACTTCCTAGGATTTTCTTTCTGTAATCCGTGGGCGGCAATGAGGTTCAGACTAAGTGTCAACTTTGAAGGCAGAGGGGACAGGGTATGGTAGAATGTCAGAGAACAAGAATGATCAAGGCAGTTTCCAGGACTTAGGCTGAAATCCTGAAAGCATTGAATTGTTAGTCAGTAATTAACATGGAGAGCTTTTGTGGATCAAGTTTGAAGAGATGCATGGTTGCAGAGCAGCAGATGTTCAACTTCAGGTTTGCTTTTAAGATGCCTGTTAGATAACTGGGGCATGTCAGGCATCAAAATGAAACATATACTCACACTTCCTTCCCTCATCTTTATTTCGTCATATATATTATTTTATATGTAAACTTTACAGTTACAGTTTTTTCCTTTAGCTCACCAATTATATTTTAAACAGTAAAAATAAACATTTGTGATTGATATTTATAGTTTTGGTCTTTCTTTGTTTTGGGGATAAAACATCATGAACAAAATCGACTTATGGAAGGAATTTATTTTGGCCTACAGTTCCAAAGATAGAGTCCATAATAGTGGCAGGCAACCAGAGCAGGAGTGTTAGAGACACACACAGAAAGCAGAGAAAGTAACTGGAAGTGGAATAAGACTGTATATTCTCAAAACCCACCCCAGTCATGTGCTTTCTACAGCATATCTACACCTTTTATAGGTTCTGCAACCTCAAACGGTGCCACTAGCTGGAGACCATGTGTTCAAATACCAAGCCTATAGGTGATATTTTTAATTCAAACTATCATCTTCCACTCCCTGGCCATATAGGCTCATGACCATCTCATGATGCAAAATGCTTTTAACTCATTGTCAAATTTCGTATAGTATTAACAGTCTCAACATTGTTCAACAAGTGCAAAGCCTCAAGTTTCTTCTGAAACTCAAAGCATCTTCTTAAGTGTGGATACCTGTTAAATAAAACAAGTTACATATGTCCAACATACAATGGCAGGGAATATAAGTTCCTATTAAAAAATAGAATAATGAGATAATACTGGACCAAAACAAGACCAAAATGCAGTAGAGCAAACACCAAATCCTGTAGCTCCAAGTCCACTGTCTAAGACTTCAGTTTCAAAGGGGTTAGATAGCTCCATCCCCTACAGCTCTCCTGCCTGCAATGTACATCCCTTTTTGAGCTGGTTCTACTCCCTGTGTATAGCTCTTGGTAGATATCTCATGGCTCTATCATTGACAACATGTTATCTCTATGGAAATTCAGGCTTAATCTTCATGACTTTATGCAATGGCATCTTAGGGCCTCCAGTGTTCAAGGTCCACTTCTAGGACCTTGAAGTGGCTTTATACCCTTGTTATATATCACCTAGTCTTAGCAGCTCTTTGAAACCACAGAGGTAGAATCCCTGATTCCTTACTCTTGCATTTTTTTATGTCTCCAGAACCATTCCTCCATAGATAACAATGCCATGTCTGGTTGCCTATTTGGAGTAGACATTCCCCCCCCCCCAAACCTTCTGTTAGCAGTAGCTATGATTCGTTGAAGTAGTTGCTTTCTGGGGGGTAAGCAGTCTCTTAGGCTTTTTTCTTTCACCAATTAGAGACTCAGTTGGATGGGGTCTTGACCTGAGGCCACCTTTCCCTTTGTTCTAGTGTAGAGCAGGTCTGTCCTCAATGGTCCTAATCTCTTTTAACAATCACAGCCTTTTTTTCAGCACATGCAGTGGGGCACCATAAGTCTTCCTAGGGCTATTTTTTCTCTCTAAACTCTATTTGGTATTCTTCTCTACTAGCTCTTTTTCATTGTAGACTTGAATAAGCTTGACTAGTAATAATCATGCTACCCACTCATTAGCATACTGTCTTGATGCCCTCCACCAAAGAAATTAGTTTTTTTCAAATTTAACGCTGGGCAAGTTTTCAGGGCATGGGCAGACAGCATTCATATTTTTTACTAAAATATTAGAAATGACCTCCAGTCAAGAGGTTTCAGAGGACACCTACCTCATGAGGCAGGCCACTACTGTATGCATTACTCTAGTACCACCCATTGTTCTCTATTACTGGAGGGTGTTCGTCTCTGATCCCAGTGTTCAACTGCTATTCCAGCTCTAAGTTCCAGAGTATTTATCCTGGTTCATTTTAATCAATGGACTTTATGCAGTTTTTCTTATTAAACCAGGTATGCAATATTCCCTTTGAATCTGTATATGAAAGTTGCTCTCCTTATACCTAGAATCATTTAAATGACTTTCAAGGTTTTTTGTTTGTTTTTATATTTAGTGACTATTTTCTCAAGATCTCATTTGATTGTTTATATTGGTTGGTGCTTTGTGTTTTACAGATAACATTCTAATTTAGCTGGAAATCTTGTCAGCTGTATTGATTTATCTCTAAAGTTCAGAAGTTCAGAGAGTTTATTAGAGTTTGTCTAGGCTCTGATGCCACCTTTCCCAGAGTGAATTACTCCTCTTACATCACCTAGCAAAAGAGTGAATGATTCTGATGTTCATCTAGCATGGTAGTGACTCTCATGTCATTTAACATAGAAGTGAGTGCCTCCAAGTTCACCTAATACAAATGAATTCCTCTGATGTCACCTAGCAAGGGAGTATTTCACATTACCTAGCATGGAGGTGACTCTGATGTCATGATACAAGAGTGAGTGGTGAGGTCACCTAGCATGACAGTGCCTCTGAAGTCACTTGGTGTGGTAATGAATGAGATCATTTGATCTACAGAGGCAGATTTATCTTCAGCTTTTGAAACCGTTTTCCCAATTACTGTCTTTCAACCTATTTTTAAAAGTTCCTCTGAACTATATAGATTGGAGCTGCCCTTGAACTATTCTTCAGAAAACTTATCTTACCTCTTTGTTTTCCTTTGAGATCTGTCTTTAATTTGATTCCTCTTCTCATGTTTCAATATATTTTCTAAAAATATCCAATTGTGAAAACGTGTTTTTTAATTATTAAAGTTTTCATTAATGGTGATGGGGAGATGGATGAACGGACAAAGTGCTAGAAATGTGGAATTCAGATCTTCAAGGCCTACATACAAAAGCTGGGGGACTTTGCGATTCACTTATCATCCAGAGTCTGGGAGACTGGGGATAGGGGATCCATGAGCAAGCAGGCAGTGAGACTAGACAAATTGGTGGGCTCTGGGTTCCCTGAGAGACCTTCACTAAATAAAGTGGAAAGTAGTTGAGGAAGAAACCCATTGTCAACCTCTCACCTTCACAGACATGCACACACACGTATGTGCTCTCACACAGGTACACCCACACACGGGAACATGTATACATACATGCACCTACACTACAAACCAATCCTCATTCAAGTAAGTTTTTATTAAAAAAGTCTTTTGAGTTGCTGTATTTCAATGTCTTTAAGTTTCATTAGAAAATCCATGCAAAATCTTTTTATTTATTATAATTATTTTTCTTATTTGCGGTGTGGGTTGGGGGCAGGCCTTCAAGCATACAAAGTAGGTCCTCACTCACTAGCTGTATCTCTAGCCCTTAGTATTTCTGCAGCTGTGGGTTCCATTTGCGGAAAAGTTTGTTTGCCTTTCTTTTCTTAACCCTCTGACTTGGGTCTTATTTTTTTCACTTTGATCTTACTCTCTCTATCAAGTGGACCTTGTTTATTTAGACCATTTTCGTCGGTTCTGCAGGTAGCAGTAGGCTGTTGAGTCCCATCAGTCACCTCTTTGGCCTTCGTGCACTTTCCTGCACATCAAGGGCAGATGCCTACTGCATGTCTGGCTTTCAGGTTCTTTTCCTAACTCTTTAGTTTTCAGTGACTGGCCCAGTCCTTCTTACTACCTGTCTTCTTGCTTGTGTTAGCCTCATGCTGGCTCTTTCTGACTGTAGGCCTCACTGTTACACGTTGTTCGTTGGTGCTAATATCAGTTGTTTTGCTGAGAAAATCAAGTATGTAAGGAAGGGGAGCAGAAAGGAAATACACTGCTTTCTGCTGTGATATTTATCTATATTTAGGCCTGTGTCTATGCCTGTGTATCTGTGCACCATCTCTGTGTACCTCCACCATCCCTTATTCACAACTCTGTACTGCTCCTTTCACTTGTATTTTATGTGACACACTTACAGTGCAGAATGAAGAGTTATGGACACCATAGCAACTGTGAATAGTAGTTGTGCCTAGATTCCAGGTGGGGAGAAAGGGAAAGTAATGGAGCCATTGGGTAGACTTTGCAGTTTACTTCAATTCGGTTAAGGACTCCTGAGGTAGTCCCACAGGACATCTTCATTTAGGTCATTAGTTCTCTCACCCAGGTAGATTTTTTAACCTGGTTACATTAATATTCATAATAAGGCCAAAGGTACAATAGTAAGGTGAACTGATTTGGGGGGAGTTTAGACTGTCTTACATTCACAAAAAGAGAAGATTGGGTGATCTTTTGATTGAACTCTTTAGAAACACATTTAATATACTGGTGGAAGCATAATTATATTATAAAAGCATATTTGTGCACAGTACTTTAACAGTGAGACATAATCATGTACTAAAGGAGACTTTAAACTCCTATGAAAAAACTATCATTATTTCAAATATACATGCTTCAACTTCAGATTTGTTCTGAAGTTATAATTTACATCTTCTTCACATATATGTTTATTTGTGAACTAAATAACACACAGTACTTCAAATATTATTTTCATGTTTGACAAAACAGTAATTTCCCAATGTCTTTTGATACCAGCCCATATTCACTTTACTCCAGTTGTCTCTAATTTTATTTTTAATAACTGCTTATTTGTGAACCAAGTTCT
The DNA here is from genome assembly GCA_004026605.1 of Ondatra zibethicus. NCBI lineage: Eukaryota > Metazoa > Chordata > Mammalia > Rodentia > Cricetidae > Ondatra > Ondatra zibethicus. The sequence goes on from PVIU01006870.1 coordinate 25,994, forward strand.
GATCAGGGACTGCATACTCTTACTGGATAATTTTTTAGGGTGAAAAGCCTACTTCCCAGCTCCAATAAGTTGGACTTGGCCCACCACCCACAATACACCAAGTTACAGAGGGATAATGGGAAAAAGCAGAGAGAGAAGATTGGTCACTTTAGGAAGAGGAATGAATAAGGGGGTGTAAATAACACAAGTCTGTCTCGGGCTGCTGCCATAGGGGTCTAGGTTTAAGCTGAGGGCAGGACACATGCATAATGGTACCATCTTAGTGAGGTGTGGTCCTCAAGTTTGTTATTCTCTAGGTCTAATCTGTCCTGCAAGGTAGTCCTTTAGACTGTTACCTTGTTTGTTAATCTCTGAGGGTGCATCCTCACCCAGAGACAGGTTTCCCTCTTCTTGGAATTTAAAGTGAGTTGAGACAAAAGTTAAGGACAATAACATCCTTTTATGCTTTCTGCCAAAGAAAGTACAAACACTAAGCAAAAACAAAGAAGCTGGGCTTTCTTTATGGTTTTAGTTATCTTGTAAACCCAAGAGAAGAACAGGACTTTTTGGTAAAAACAGCTTCTCAGTGTCTGCTTCAATACTACAATGGTTGTATCTATTCTATCACATACACACATACCTGGATAAACAGGTATGTAAAGTTGGAGGCCATCTTGGGGTACATGAGACCACATCTTAAAACATATGTACACACATGAACAAATTTAATTGTCCCTTACTATTATATATGGATCGATAAGTTTCCACACATTTAGACACCACGCCTCACAACTGACACAGCAGGGTCTACACCTCAGAGTCGGTACACTCAGAATCTACACCTTAGAGTCGGTACACTCAGAATCTACACCTCAGAGTCGGTACACTCAGAATCTACACCTCAGAGTTGGTACACTCAGAATCTACACCTTAGAGTTGGTACACTCAGAATCTACACCTCACACTTGGAACACTCAGAGTCTACACCTCACAATCGGTGTTCTCAGAGAATCTACACCTTACAGTTGGTACACTCAGAGAATCTACACCTCACAGTCGGTACACTCAGAATCTACACCTCACACTCGCTACACTCAGAGTCTACACCTCACAATTGGTGCTCTCAGAGAATCTACACCTTACAGTTGGTACACTCAGAGAATCTACACCTCACAGTCGGTACACTTAGAATCTATACCTCACAGTCGATACACTCAGAGTCTACACCTCACAGTTGGTGCACTCAGAGATACTACACCTCACAGTTGGTACACTCAGAATCTACACCTCACAGTCGGTACACTCAGAGTCTACACCTCACAGTCGGCGCACTCAGAGATTCTACACCTCAGAGTCAGTACACTCAGAATCTATACCTCACAGTTGGTACACTCAGAGTCTACACCTCAGAGTCAGTACACTCAGAATCTACACCTCACAGTCAGTATACTCAGAATCTACACCTCACAGTCGGTATACTAGAATCTACACCTCACAGTCGGTACACTCAGAGTCTACACCTCAAAATCGGTGCACTCAGAGTCTATACCTCACCGTCAGTACACTCACAGTCTACACCTCACAGTTGGTACCCTCAGAGTCTACACCTCACAGTCGGTACACTCAGAATCTATACCTCACGGTCAGTACACTCACAGTCTACACTTCACAGTTGGTACACCCAGAGTCTACACCTCACAGTAGGTACACTCAGAATTTATACCTCACAGTCAGTACACTCACAGTCTACACCTCACATTTGGTATACCCAGAGTCTACACCTCACAGTGGGTATACTCAGTCTACACCTCACAGTCAGTACACTCAGAGTCTGTACCTCACAGTCAGTGCACTCAGTCTGCACCTCACAATTGGTCCACCCAAAATCTACACCTCACAGTCAGTACACCCAGAGTCTACACCTCACAGTCGGTACACTCAGAGTCTACACCTCACAGTTGGTACACTCACAGTCTACACATCACAGTCCGTACACTCAGAGTCTTCACCTCAGAGTCTACACTTCACACTCAGTACAACTTCAGAAATGCCACACAGGTGACAGATCAGAACTTCATGTTATTCACTTGATCTTTTTCTCATGGTTTATAAGGCCTCTACTCATGCTTCTCATCAGGGTATCCATCAGAATTCTGTCCCCTACATTCAATTTCCAGAGACTGGTTTTTAACAAAGTGTAGGACTCAGCATTTGTAACAACCGCCCTAGTGATTCTCATGCAGTAGGCTTCAAAGCACACATTTTGATACTACCTGCTCAAAGTATGACCACCAGGCTGCTGCAAAGATTGACAGGCAAATTTAAATTTTATTTATGAGCAGCCTTCCTCTGAGAATGGTAAGCATATTACTTTCTTGTGCAAAATAAGATAGATTTATGATTTTTATGGAAACCAGGTGATGTTATGGCTAGTGGGCTTGTCTCTCAAGTAAGGCAACCACTCGTGTTTTTCATTTTAACCCCTGCCAAAGGCTGTGAGGAAGATGGACGCATAGAGCACGGTCTTCAGATGTTGTCAGAATTTGAAAGTGGAGCCGTTTAAACCTTTTATGTTGGCTTCTGTGTTGTGTGTTGAAGCTTTTAGACTAAAACAGATTAAACTGTATTTCAAAAACATAGAAACATTTTGTATTAGCTTTGTAGTTTATTTACATAGTTAATATTTTATAAAGTGAAGATGTGGATGAAAAAGATTCCAGGTGATAAATGTGTTTATTTTATTAGCTGATTATTACATTAATACTTTTACAATGTAATTTTTGCTCTATAGGGTGAAAAATTTGGACCCTTTGCTGGAGAGAAGCGAATGCCTGAAGACTTGGATGAAAATATGGACTACCGACTGATGTGGGAGGTAAGGTACAGTTGTTAAACATCAGGGATTGTTCCCCTTTGTATGGTATTATGGTATGATACTGAAGTAAGGCCATTGAATCAATATTGGTCTCAGTTGAGTTTTAGGTCCTGAAATGTCTTATTGCTGTATTGTTTTAATGATTTATTTTTAAAATTGTTTGTTTGTGTATGTATGTATGTGTACATGTGAGTGCAAGAGTCCAGAAGAGGGTGTTAGATCCTCTGGAGTTGGAGTTACAGGTGGTGATAAACAACCTGACCCCTGGCAGAGCAGCATGGGCTGTGGTGTCACCTTGCCAGACCTGGAACGTCTTCATGAAGGTCAATATTAAAAATGTTAGACTGTTGCAATAGTCTTCTATACAATTCTTTTAGAACTCTGAAATTTAACTATTGTCCCCCAAAATGGTAAAGGATGTTTGGATTTTGAAGTGAACATGCACTGAATTTAGAATTGGATTTTTTTAAATGAAATTGTGCTTTTCTTTTAACCTTTATATCCTGATTGCAGTTCTAAATATATAGAAGTAAGTTTGCATTCCTTGTTCAATGCACACTTCACACTTAAGCTATACTTACCTTTGGGATGTACATGTAGGAACTAGGGTGTTGTAAACTGCCTTTACCATATAAAGTTTCTTTTCTGTGGGATTTGGTGAGTATGTCTTATTTATCATGCAGATTTCATATCCTAGTTTCAATTACTTGGTGTGGGATAATTGTCTGTATTCTGTCAATTATGATTTAAATAAATGATGATTGGCCAGTAGCCAGGATGTATAAATGGGACAACCAGACAGGAAATAGAGGCGGAGCAAGAAGAATAAGAGAATTCTGGGAAGCAGGAAGCTCTCTCCAGAGTTCTGCCCAGACCACTGAAGAAGCAGGATGTGACCTGCCCCACTGAGAAAGGTACTGAGCCATGTGGCTAATATAGATAAGAATAACAGGTTAATATAACTTATAAGAACTAATACTTAGCCTAAGCTAATGGGCCAATCAGTTTGTAACTTATGGAGACTCTCTGTGTGATTTTCTCTGGGACTAAATGCCTGGGGGACTTAAACCCCAAGAAGCCCACCCTCATGTTACAATTACTTTTTGGCCTCTATTGATTAGAAGAAGGGCCTACGGATCAGAATAGGGAATCAGAGGCTTGGAGACCTCAGCAGCAAGAATTCTATTAGGTGGGCACGAGCTGATGCTTGTGTAGATGGGTTGAAGGTAGAGGTTGTAAGTCAAAAAATGCGTTTTTGTTTTATATTGGTTTGCTTTTGAGATAGGGTTTCATGCATCTAAGGCTGCCTTGGAGCATATAGAAAGATTTATCTCAAGGTTTAAATCATGCAGTTGTGAGAATCTCAAATGTGTAGGTGCTGTGGTATGAATGAGAATGACCCCCATTGGATCAGGTGTTTGAATACTTGGTTCCACATTGGTGCCACTGTTTGGGTAGGTTTAGGAGATGTGTCCTCCTGAAGGAAGTCTTTTACTTGTAGTGGAATTTGAGGTTTCAAAAGCCGTGTACTATTTCCAGTTTTCTCTCTACTTCCTGCTTGTTGTACAAGATGTGAGATCTTAGTGGTTTCTGTTACTATGTCTGCCATCTGCTGCCAAGATTCCCTGCCATGATGCACTCTTTCCCTCTGGAACTATAAGCCCCTCCACCCCAAACCCTTCTTTCTGTCAATTGCCTTGATCATGGTGTTGCATCACAGCAATAGAAAAGTAACTAACACAGAAGGTAAGGCTGACAGGATGGGAACTCGGATGAAGGCTAATGATTTTTCTAAGGCAGTGTGCTTCTGGAAACCTGCCATCATTCTCTAAAAGCCATAGACCAGTCCAGTGAAAGTCCCACATATTATGATAGGTAATCTCTTTGATTTAAAGTGAACTTAATGTGCAGAATATTGAGGTTAGTCTTTGGTTCATTCATGTAGTACTGCAACTTAGCTTTTGACATATAAATCTATCATAACATGTTGTCTGCAATCAAAGCGTACGTATAAACATACTACTATTACTGACAATGTTGGTGATGTTGCAGTTGTAAGAAAAAGAATTCTAAAAGGTTTCTGTAGTACAAGGGTCAGGAGCAGAAACTAGCAATGGTCTGTACTGTAATCCAAGCAGAAAATTTTATTGATACTTTGCTTATTTAGCAGACTGTTTTAATTGTTTATTTTTAGGAACCTAAGATGTTTTTATGGCTTCCACCATGTTACCATAGGCAGTTCATTCTTTTGCCATGAGAATTTCAGAAATTAAATGTTATGTGACAAAGGGCCTCAGTCTACCATCCAAGGAAAAGTCTACAAATTCTTAAAAATGGTAGTATTTAACAAGTTGCTAATGGCTTTTGCTATTTGTTGTCTGGAAATTTTTGTGGTGAAACCAGTGTTCTACACAGCCAGCGTGTTGTGAAGCAGATAGTGACTGTAATTTTTCTCTAGGAAGGAAATTTTGAGAAAGAAAGTATAGGGCTGTGTTTCTCCATTATATGTGATGTTTTGGCAGCAGATCATTGACTCCTATGGCTCTTTGGTGTCTTTACTATTTTGCTTTCACACACTAGCACCCCCAGTGCTCTTACTCTGCCACTCACAGAACTTGATGTATTTTGATGCTTGTTGATGTTAGAGTCACGTGGTGGATGGTATATCATCTTTATTTTATTTTGTAGTTAATGCTTTGAATGAGGTACAGTTTGGAAGGTATAAAGAATACAGCACTGATTGCTTCAGGTTCTCCCAGAGAAGTTGTACTTAGTCCTCTCCTCATCCTTCCCTTCCCTTCTCTCTTCTCTCTTCATCATTATTAATTTATTTGTCGACAGTTTTACATTGTATATAATATATTCTGGTCACACTTATCTGTCAGCTCTCTTATCCCCTATCAACTCCATTCTCCCTTCTTCTCTCCAAGTTCCCATCCTACTTCCTAATCTTTTTTGAGAATAACCATGGCTGCCTGAGTAGGAATGGGTCTTGGAGTTATCCACAGGTGTGTGAATAGCTCACCACTGGTCATTTCACTGAGACACTGACTTCTCTCACCCAGCAGTCCTTACCTACTATTAGCTCTCCTAGACAGGCATGGGTCCTTGAGCCCCTCCTCCACGTATAACTGGATGTTGATGGACTGTCTTGTGTAAACTCTGTTCAGGCAACAATAGCTGCTGTGAATTTGTGACTGCCACAGCCTTGCCATGCCCTTAAGACAAAGTTTCATTGCCCACTTCCTATTGACTATATTATTTCTACCCCTTCTTCTACAATGTGCCTTAAGAACTGATTTGGGTGTCTCATTCAAGGCTGAGAATTCTCCAGTCACTTGATTTTAGCCCTGTCTTGATCAACTATAAATGTCTGCATTAACCGCTGTTCACTGCAAATGCAAGCGTCTTTGATTAAGACTGGAAGCAGTGCTAGTGTAGGGCATTAACATAAATATCTAGAAAGGACCTTGACAACATGTCCATTTAGTCTACTAAAGTAGTAATTTCATCTCTAGTGCCTGTGATCCCAAATATCAGCCTTTGACCAGATCCACAGTACCGGCGTGAATTCCTTCCAGTGCAGCAGGCCACTGATTCAATAAAAAATCAACTGGTTATCTCCATAGCAGTGTGCCGCTATTACACCAGTAGGCACAGTTTGCTGAGAAAGTGGATATTACATCATGCTGTGTCCAAAGCTGAGAAAGACCATTGCTGACTTTCTCCTTGAGCTGCCAGCATAGGAACTGCTGGCACCATGAAAGCTAACCATCAGGGAGGAAGCTTCCAGTATAGTGCCAGCATCATTTTACTATTTTGCAAGCAAGATGCATGTGTTTTCATCAGCAGCCTCTTACTGATCAGTTCTGATGGTCAGCTTAGAGGATTGGTAATAGCCTGTCTTACTTTGGGATACCATGGGATTTTCTGGCCAATAACTCCTATGGAGTTATCCCACAGTTGGCACTAGAATTAATAACACATGGCTTCTGAGATTGGCATTGTGTACTTATGCATGGTACTTCTGTTCAAACTACCACCTTTTCCCTTCCCTCCCATTTCTTTCTCTCCCCTTTTCCCTTCTTCTCTCCTCCTCTACCTTCTCCTCTCCTCCCTTCCCCTTCTCTCTTTTGCTTGTCCTCATCTGGTATTCATTTGGATTGCCAGCTAGTTCCTACTTTTCTAGTTGTGCTGTTGGCAGGAGGAGGATTTTTTGCCAGTGATAGATCTTCTGAGGGAATATTAAAAAACAAAACATGTAAACAATCAAACAGAAACATAAACAGAGAACACCTTTTGAACCTCATAGATTCCCTGCTCTCCCTAGTCTAATCCTCTCCATGATTATGGTGCATAAGCTAATGCTGCAAAATAATCCCACACCAGTTTGGAAATTATTATTAAAAGGAGTTATTTATTGGATGGGAAAAAACTTATAGATCAATGTCCCAAACCACAGTCCTCTCATCGCAAACAGGAAACAGAGAATATAGTAGTCTGAATGGGAGCTGGAAGTAAGAGAGCAAGCGGAAGTCTGCCGCCGCTTTTTAAAATGAAAGAGATCACGTCCCAATGGGCTGGTATCTTAAAGGCTATTGGCTGAAGGAGTGGAGGAGCTCCCGCAGCAGCTCCCCCTTTTGTTTAAGTAAGAGAGTTCTAAACCTACTACAAAATTATATACAATAAAAACAAATATCTTATTTTAACTAGCTTAAGTTTTATATAATAAATAACTTGGCTAAGTCATGAGAGGAGAAAGTAACTACATTTATCTAGTCTTTAACCCCATCGAAGATCTGAGAAGGGAAATAACTTTACCTGAGTAATTAGGAAGTGCAATCAAACTACTTCCAAAATATGCAACAAATCACAGAGACAACTGGCTACCTGGGAAATCACCCAAAGTCACGTTTGTAGCATTGAAGCAACCAACGTTGACTAAGGCCTAGAATAACTGACAGATTATTTTTAAAGGCAAGAAATTTTTTAAAACCATCTTACCCTGTCTTGGCAAGATTTGATAGTTCTGTTTATCCATTTTTGGATACTATGTATTTTGTCAGTACTTGAGGTATGGGCAGTTTTTGCCCAGAGGCCGGTTTTGCCAAGAAGAAGACAAGCTCCAAATGGAGTGTCTTTGGTGCTTAACAATCTCTTAGAAATAGATCGGTGTTGCCAGGAGCGATTGTGTCTCACTACCACAGAGCTCTAGGTTAGATTAAATGCCATTTTCTACAGCTCTTTGAAGAGGTTGAAGATTATACAGAATATAATCTCTATGTAACTAAAGAACCTGATTAGTCTAACTATAAATATGACAAACATAGATGACTATTGATCTACAATTCTCAATACATATCTAACTTAAAGACTAAGAGAATAAACAATTGTGTAATAAATGAAGACAGTGACCTCCAAATGTAAACAGTGTACAAGTATACATTGCAATATGGTAAAAAAAATCAATAAAATCAATACATAAACAATATATAAGTATCTTAATCAGAGGTAGAAATGTACACTGCAATATGATAAATATAGATATCAATACAATATACATATCAATACATAAAAAATGTTTTAAACAGAGGTAGAAGCATGCATGCATACAATATTGAATATAATTTAACTTATGCATCAGAACCTGGAGTTACACTTGACAGAATTTTACTCCTTCAGGGTTGACAATGCCAGCATCCAGACAGAACAGAGAAAAAGAAGAACGACTAGACCTTTTATTGAGTCTGTTCTGGAATCCTTGATTATTCTCAAAGGGAGATAAAAGAATAGCTTTCCCAGGGAATGAAATCAACCAGTTATTGAAAATATGTCTCATATTTATGCTTCTCCCTGTAACCACTATGCTGCTCCAAGATGATCAATCCTACTTATGTTGTAGCTACGACATATGAACCAGGTGCTGGTGAGAGTATCTAGAAATAATACCCTAACAAGACAGGATGAGACACAGTTCTTTCTCATTTTATATTTTATTGTGCTTATGGTGCTGATGATGCTCATGGACAAGACACAAGCCCCTGGTGGTCATTTTATATCAAGGCATTGGAGGCATTAGTCATTTTGCCTACTGATACATACCAGTTTCTAGCAGTATGGACAGTAAGTACATAAAGGAATTTTGTGAGCCATGGGGAATGCTGACATTGCTGGGACCTCTTCTTCCCTCTTGGGATACAACTTGGGATTTAAGATGCCAATTGCTTCTGAGCATTTCCTAGAATTTCAGCCTTTTAATGTATTGGCCACTAGGATTTGAACTTCTTTCTGTCCTTAATGCTTATTGAAGGCTTCTGACTTTTGCATTTATTTTAAATAAAACGTATCCCCAGAAGAATGTTGCTTTCCTTGGGCTTTAGGCCAGCTGTCAGACCTGGGGTTACAGCCAGTGCTTGACCACAGATGTTTCCCTTGAACAGTTTGGCAGTATGTGCCCAGTTGTCTGCATTGTAGCCTTTCCTTCACTTAATTAGGGGTTATTTTGTCAGGTGGTTTAGAGTTATGACTACATTTCCTTTCATTTTATTTTCTTAGACTCATCCTTAAGACTAAAATACATCCATGTGCTATTGCCGAAGCTCTTGGTAGTGCTTTTTAAAATCTCCACCATTCATTTCTATGATACATTTTTAGATACTTGCCGTTGAGCGTTATGCAGATGTTCTGAAGCAGGCATTGCAGCATCCACCGTGTTTGTCTTTCCAATAGCTCAGACATACTGGCTTTGTGTTTTTCCTTCTTTTTCCAAAAGACATCTGGTCGTGCCTGCAGGAGTTTGGTGTCAAGATGCTTCTGTTGAGTCCTTGAAGCTTTATATCTTGCTTTGGCATTTCCAGCACCATTTACTCTCTAGGTTTGCATCTGTGCTGAGATCACACAGATCTCCATGTGCCCCACTCACACTCTGCTCATGTTTGCCCCTAGCCTTCTGAATCACTTACAATATAGTTGAATGTCTAGTGGTGATTCCTTATGCACAGAGCAGATGTAACCTTGGTCCATAACATTGGGTGGGCTCTCTAGGGAAGGGATACTTTCATTGTGTACCCAGTCAAAAGCTCATGTCCAGATAGAATCAGGTGAGAAAGAAAGATTCAAGTGAGATATCCACATTCTGAGTGTTATTTTATAGGAAAAAAAATCTCTTTTACTTAGATTCAGATTAATTTTTTGTTATTATATCATCATACTTAATAAATGTGTAAATTCATGGAACATTAGAAGCAAAGCAAATAGACCTTAAACTTCAGTTTTGACAAAGTACTTTCTTATAAAGTACTCTCTTATAAAGAATCAATCCAGCTATAAAACAGTTATGTACAAAGTCCTATGAAGCAATCTGCTTTACCTGTGAGAGTCTGAGTAGCCAGAGGAGGAGAAATCCTGCTTCCTGCCTGCAGTCCCACGGAGCTAGGCTGACCTCACATCCCTAGACACTGATGACAGAGAAGTGTTGAGTAATGGTGAAAAGAGAGGAAGATTTCATCACCATGTTTGGAAGAAGGAAATGTAAAGGTCCCATGACCACAAGTTTATCCTCCTTTTACTGATATGAACTTTAGATTTAGACAGAGGAAGAATAGGGGCAGGAGCAAGAAGTATCCATAGTTAGCAGTCTTGGTCATGGTGTACTTTTGCCCACCATTGTCTCAGCTCAGGTCATTGCAAGGTGGTCCCTTAAATTGTTAAACTGTCAATCATGCCATCCCTGACAATACCCATCTGTTTCTTTGTTCTGCTCCAGCATGTCGTCTGCCTACAGTAGATGGCTGTTACCATCTTGGGGTGGTCTGTTCCTGGCATCAAAGATGGCTATGGGTTTATAACACTGTGCCTTCAGCCTAAAATTGTAACACCTGATTCTGTGTTACCCTCTCGGTACAGTTCGCGCGCCACTGTACTGTATGCGAGCCGGGCAAGGGCCTGGAGATTGAAAGAACACACAAGAGACCTGGAGATCAGCTGAAAGCTGTTTATTCAACTTTGGGGAAATCCTTATATACCTAGCTGCTACACAAGGGATTCCCCCCAGGCAGGTGGGAAATTGCCACACCCAAGATGGAGTAAACAATGCCCTACAGCTAATCACGGGGGGGGGGGGGGGGGGGGGGGGGGGGCAGAGGGAGCACAAAAACAAACAATGTGTTTTATCTGGCTGACCAGAAACTGTCCTCAAGTAACCCCAGGAGCAGGGGTCAGACCTGGGCCCTACATAAAATGACTCCAGGCACACTAGTACTTTTCAAGGCCATGAAGGAACACAGGATAGTGCCGACACAACGGAGGCAGAAGTAGAGGGTTTTCACTCTGTTAGTTACCCGTGGGTCACTGTTTTTTTTGTTTGTTTTTAGAAAAAGCAGCCTTTCAGTAAGGACTCTTAAAATTTGACATTCTCTTATTTTCCTAAATCCATTGCCTAAAGGAGCAGTGAGGAAAACCTTTCTTTTCTTAAGCCCAAGGTCATTGGAATTGCCAGAGTTGTTAATAATTACCGTCCCTCCAACCATATATTATAAAATGCAGCCTGTTAAACTGCTTTAATTTTACTTATTTTAGTCTGCAGAAAAGAGGCAGTATTATTTTATTATTATTATTATTGAGGAAATAATGTTTTCAAAATATTCTTGTTCAAATATTTGAGGTTTGTGTGTGTTTTTGTACAGATTTCTGACTTCCTATAGTTATGACATTGTTTTGGAACAATGGTGCTCACCTGGTGATGTGAGCCCCATGGTATAATTGATGGGCTTCCTAGTTATTAATAACAGTACAGACTGCTTTTGGAACTTCATTCTCAGCCTCTGGTTAGCACATCTCACAATGTGGGTGGGCCCTACGTGGTCTCTTCTCTCAGTCATTGGTTTTTCTCCATGAAGAGCACACAGGAGCCAGATGAAGAGGAAAATCTCTACATTATTAATGAGTAGGTAATAACTTTGAAGTATGCAGGCTCCAGAGAGTTTACTTAGAGCATGTGACTGAGCCCGCGGCTCAGTGTGCGAATGCTGTACTATTTCTTACATCTTGATCTTAGAACCACCTGTGGCAATAAATAAGCCTGCAGAGTGAATTCTGAGTGTGCTTCCTGACCATCTTCTTGGAGACTCAGTCACAGGCTATAACTTGATGGAGGGCAGCAAGAGAAGTGAAAATGGTCTGCATTGCATCCTTGCTTTTCAGGGACTACACTCAGGGAAAGCCAGATCCTTGTTGACACTTCAGAAAAGAATTTCAAGACAGAGGGAAGCATCAGAGAGTTCATTAAGATACGGGAGAGTACATACTTTAGAGCAAAGCATGGACATTCAGACAAAGGACATTCTTAGTTGCCTCCGTAGTGGCTGTGTGACTTTTAAAGTTATGTTGTTCAAAGGATGAGATTTGCAACAAGATTTCAAGATTAATTCAGCAAGTTTTAAAATTAAGTAAAAACAAAGCAAAACAAACATAAAGAAAAAAACCCAAACAAAACAAAACAACAAAAAACAAGTGGGCATACTTGCCCAGAAGAACAGTGAGGAGGATCATTCTTAAAGAATGTCTTGTTATGCATGAAATGGTTTGGTGGTTTTAGGAAGTACATTCATTGACTTTAGGGATGAGAGAGCACACCAGTACTGTTAAATGGAAGGCCATGAACATTCTGGCTCTGTGTAAGCAAGCATAGTTAGTTGCTTTGAATGTCTCTGAGATGTGTTTTGGAAGATGAACACTACCTCTTATTATCATCTCTGTTAAAATTTTAGACTCATAGCCTGTCCCATCCTTCCCACATCCCCTCAATCTCTGCTATGTGTTTTTGTAGAGGGTTGTAGGTGTAATGACAAATCAGACTGCAATGTCACAAGGAGATTTGAACTGTAGAACAGTGCAGTCGAATGCATACGCCAGGGAGTGTCTGCCTCTGAAGTACAGCTGGAGTGGGGTAAGAGCAGCACTCTCCTGGGTGAGGTAAGGGAGCAGTGTTCGGACTCTTGAGGTGTGATACTGATTTGCTAGTGCTTAGGATTTGGGCCTCGGTGATGGGATGCTTGAGATGTGATTGTAACTAACCAACACCTAGAGTGCTTGGTGAGGCTTCTGTATTGGAAATGAAAAGTCAAGAGTGACTCTGAGATACTTGCTCTGGGTAGGGTGTGGTTCTGATGCTCAGTGATGACTGTTACTGTGACAATTCTTGAATGGCATAGGAGGCAAGCTTCCCACACCGTGAAGGGTTATTTAGTTTAGGTTAACCTCTGGGCATGCCTTTGAGGGCTTAAGAGAGATGGGAAGACTCATCCTAATCAAAAGTGGTACTATTGCCTGGGCCTGGTCCTGCAATGCAGGGAGGAGAGGGGACAAACCCATTTTTTGTATCTTGACAGTGGACGTGATGTACCCACTTGTCTCAGGCTCCTGCTGCTTGGAATTCCCTACCATGATGGTCTGGAACTTTGAACTGAGAGCCAAAACAGCTCTTCCTCCTGTAAGTTCTCCTGTAAGTTGCTTTTGGCAGGGCATTTGTTCACAGCAACAGGGCGAACAGCCAAACAGTGATATATTTAATTAGAGAGGGCACTTGGACAGAGATGGGATAATGGGATGGACTACGTTTCCAATCCTGAAAAGATGACATACTCTGTTGTCTAGCTATGATGTTTACTCTTAGGTCTTTGCATAGTATATCTAAAATGTAAATATCCTTGAATAAACATTTATTTCATATTTAATATTTAATAAAAACCTCAAATTAAATATATAATCTTTTATTTTATTATATAGCATTTTTAGACAATATGTGATTCAGCAGTTAAAAAGACAACTTATTGATTGCGTCATTGCTTGCTCATGTTGTAGACATCTTTCCTTGTTCATGAAGAGAAGATTTTACAGAAATTCAGTCTGTAAAGAAGCTGACTGGTCGGATATTGAAGAAGATATTTTATTTGTATTTTTTTTTTCATTGACCTTGTCTGCTGGTTACAGCTGCTCTGTGGTTGGGAACTTGATTCAGTACCAGTTTCCCAATGTGTTTTAGTTTTTGGAAAAAAATGTTTTCAACGGTTTGAAATCTTTTATTTTTTTATTATTTATAGAAGTCCTGTTAGGTGTTTGGAACAAAGAAGGTTCTTTATGAAATGTTTTTCTTTTGCAGATGGTAACATTTTTAGGTTCCAAATGGAACCACTTAGTGGAGACATTAATGGAAAAATACCACCTATGAAGCCTTCAGAATGCTAGAGCTGGTGACACAAATGTTGTAATGTAGGATATCCCCCCTGACACTGGTCCCTCAGCTAGAGAAACAGGCCAGTGAATATTAGTGCCTTCTGTATAGTTTGTGTCAGCTGAGACTGTCCTTTGTCTACTCTTCCACATTGGCTCCTAAGTATATCCACCTTTTGGCCATCCAGCTAAACCTCACATAGAATTAGAAGAGTATTGAAGTGGCTGGATTGTATGATTGAAACAAATAAGTAAACAGGTTTCTTTGTTTGGGGAGTACGCCTGTTATCATTGTGGTCTGATCCTGACTTAAAACACAGCAGGCATTTTATCTGACAGAAGCAGTTGTTTGCTGTTACGAACAACTTCAGCTTGTTAAATAACAAAGAAGATCATGATGCCAAGAGAAAACAAAACAAAAACAAACACAAACACAAAAAACAAAACAAAACAAAACCCCAAAAAACTCAGTTGTTGAGGCCACCATAGGGATGAGACTGTCAATCAGCTCAGGGATGCTAGCCAATTTTTACCAATCTCATTTTCCCTTTGGTAGTGACTTAGTCTCACTGCTGGCAGCTACCATGGAGGATTTTATCTTCATGTTAATATACTGCATGGCATGCTTATCTGAGCAATTTCCTAGGCACACTAAGGCATTATGGTATAAACTTAGTTAACTGTGTAGGAAATGGTTTAGAGAAAGCATTTCAAATCTGACAAATGAATGTATGCACTTATGAAAGTAAGCACTTTAGAAGTATAGTAAAATTGAGGGATTGGTGTCAGTATTACTGTTTACTGCAGAAGTAAAAACAAAAGAGCTTAATAAAATTAGAGCTATTAGATTTTCTAAATGTTTTTAGATTTCCAGTTATATATTATAAAAGAGAATGGAGTTTAAGAAAGTATGGTGTTAGGAGGATATATTCATTAGCTTTGTTCTTGTGTTAGTTACTCTTTTTATGAATTAGTTACTTTTCTATTGCTGTTATAAAACACCATGACCAAAGTAGCTTGTAGAAGGAAAGGTATATTTGAGCTTACAGTTCAAGTCTGTCATGCAGTGAAGCATGGCAGTAGGTGGGCCTAGTGGCTGGAACAGCAAGTGGAGATGTCACATCTTACACTTTAAGCACAAAGCAGAGAGCAAACATGAAATGGCAGGAGTCTTTGCACTCTTAAGCCCTGCCCTAAGCATCCCCAAAGAGCAGTATCAACGGGGGACCTAGCATTCAAAATGCCTGCCACTATGGGAATATCTTATTTAAACCACCACATCTTCTCCTTGACCCCTGTTGTCGCATGGCCATATCATAATGCACAGTGCATGTAGCCCAGCTTTTCAAATCCTTATCGTCTTTCAGTCTCAACACTGTATAAAGATTCAGAGTCTCTGTGAGACTCAAGGCAATCACTTAATTGTAATCGCTTGTAAAATCTAAAACGCCCAACATATAATGGTATGGAAAATACAATTGCCATTAATGATAGATTATTAATGATAGATGTCCCCTTAACCCCTGCTTATAGCCTTCAATCACTTTCTTAGTCCAAAGTCCCAAAGCTTCCATAGTCTTCCAAAGAAACAACATGACCAGGTTTTTCTTAGTAATACATTGCTCTCTGATTCCACCTTCTGTGTTTGTTTCTCTCTCTCTCTCTCTCTCTCTCTCTCTCTCTCTCTCTCTCTCTCTCTCTCTTTCTTGTCCCTCTATGCAGCTATTGCTGACTTAGAACTCATTATATAGACCGGGCTAGCCTCAAACTCAAAAAATTCACTTGCTTCTCTCTAAGTGTTGGGATTAAAGGCATGAACCATTAAGCCAGGCTGCTTTTCTATCATTGTGATAAAATAAAACACCATGACCAAGGCACCTTATCAAAGGAAGGGTTTTTTTTTTTTTTTTGCAACCAAATAAGATAAAATATGACAAGACTCCATCACGACCATGGTACTGCCATAGCAGGGAAGCTTGGCAGCAAACAGCCATAGTAGCTGGAGCAGCAAGTTGAGATCTCACATATTAAAACCTCTAACATGAATGGAGGGAGGCTAGCAATGGCACCAGCTTTTAAACTCTCATTGCTCCCCTTCAGTGACTTACCTCTCTAACAAGGCCACACTGCCTAAGCCTCTCCACTGATTCACCTACTCAAGGCCAAGTGTTCAAATGGTAGAGGTCATGGGAAATGTGTCTTTCAATGCCACAGTATTACCATAGCAAGTACTGAAGACAGCTAACTTCATAACAAGTTTACTTGGCTTAGTTTGGGGGTTTTAAAACTCAAGACTATGAATGCTATGACTTTGGTCTCTAGTGAGGAAATGGCTAGTGTAACATTTTCATAGGAACAGTTGTAGGTGTTAGTGGTCCTGCCTTGCGACAGTGGCTGAGAATGGGGGAGGTCAGGCTTGTGCTTTTATAACAGTTTTCTTGTAATTCTGGACAGCAAGAGAACTATGGAGAGGTCATATGTAAATTATCTTCTTCAATATACATATATATGTCTATATATTTTAAAACTACAATTATGTGTTTAGATCTCAGAGTACAACTTGAAGAAGTAGGTTTTCTTTTTCTACCATGTAGGTTCTAGGGTAGAACTCAGATAATTAGGCTTGGAGGCAAGAATTTTACCCTCTGAGCCATCCTTCTGGGCCCCCAGATTATCTTCTGAGAACAAGTAGAGTAATCTAAGGATGGCTCAGTATACCCTGCTCCTAAAGACATTACTACTCACAGGCAGTGCCACTTGGGGAATAAGTCTTTAACATTTGTACCTTTGTTAGACACCTCTAATGAAACTATGATAATAACATTTGCCTTCTAACTCTGTATCTTCTAACTCAATAATACTTAACAGCTATATTTATTTTATTTAAAGGCCATGAGAACATTCAAGTGTTTCCTATCTCCTCTAAAAAAATACAGTAAATCAGTGATTTGTAACCTTCCTAATGCTTCGATCATTTAGTATAGCTCCTCATGTTGTGGTGACCCCAAACCACCCACCCATAAAATTATTTATTACTATTTCATAACTATAATTTTGATATTGTTTATAGGCAGAGTTTTCCAATGTCCTGGTAGTCACTCCCCAGATAACCACTCAGAGACTTACTAATTTTAAATGCATGGTCCATAGCTCAGGCTGGTTACTAGCTAACTCTTACATCTTAAATTAACCATATGTATTTTTTTAAATCTAAGTTCTATCACATGGCTCATGGCTTGTTACCTCATTTTGTATATATTTTGCTTCCTCTGTGTCTGATTGGCAACTCCTGAGACTCCGTTCTTCTTCCCAGCATCCTTCTAGTCTAGCTCTCCCATCCAATTTCTTCCTGCCCAGCTGTAAGCCATTCAGCTCTTTATTAAACCAATCACAGTGTAATTTACACAGTGTACAGAAGGATTATTCCACAGCAGTTGTTATGAATTATAATGTAAATATCTGACATGTGACCCCAAAGGGGTAGCCACCTACAGGTTGAGAATCACTGTTATAAATCAAGTATATTATGTAATGGGAGAGCAGCTAGTCTCATTGGTTCATTGAGTAGATTTTGAATGTCTGAGGGCTAAATTTCTATTTTATTTAGTTTTAAAATTAAGTTTAAAAAAGGGAGTAGTTAAAATTCCTTTTGCTTTCTTTTTTTTTTTGTAGTTCTGGAGTTTGATCCCAGGGCATTGGGCATGATAGGCAGGTACTCTACCATTGAGTTATATTCTCAAGCACTATATTTCTTTTTTCTTTATTGTTTTTATCTGTCCATACAGATATTGTCTTGGTTACTTTTCTATTGCTGTGAAGAGTTACGGGTAAAAAAAGATTTTATCATTGGGGCTCACAGATCAGAGGGTGAGCCAGTGACTATGATGGTGGCAAGCATTGACAGCAGGCAGACAGACATGGTGCTGAAGCAGGATCTGAGAGCTTACGTCCTTATCTGCAAGTAGGAGAGAGAAAGAGAGGACTAACTGGCAATGATGTGGGCTTCTGGAGCCTCAAAGCCTACCCCTAGTGATATACCTCCTCCAATAATTCCACATGTTTTAATCCTTTCCAAACAGATTCATCATCTGGACACCAAGCATTTAAATATATGTGTCTGTGGGGGCCATTCTTACTCAAGTCACCACAGGTACTGTGCCTGAATATATGTCTGTGCACCATATGTACCTAGTGTCCATAGATGCCAAAATAGGGTGTTGGGTCCTCTGGAACTGGAGTTACAGATGGTTGTGAGTTTCCATGTGGGTACTGGGATTTAAACCTCAGTCCTCTCTAAGAGAAGCCTCTGCTCTTAGCTGCTGAGCTTTCTTTCCAGCCCCAATCCTATGTTTCTTAAAATGCAGTATTTTACACACACACAAACACACACACACATTACACAGCCCAGGCTAGTTTTGAGCTCCCTGTATAGCCTAGTCTATCTCTGAAGTTGTGATCTTACCTTAGGATGACAAGCATGTGCTACTCTGCCCAGACATAGGCTTATACTTTGATAGAGTACATTCATTTACTGTTGCATTGTGTTAGTTTTATTGAAGGCTATGTATAACACATTGGTATTTTCTTTTTTTTGATATTATGAAGGAATGTATTTCTTTTTTAACTGGTATTGATGAAACAGTTCAAAAAAGTTTTGAAATGATACTTTGGATGCACTGATATTGGATTTCTTAGTTGAATATTTTACATTGATAGCATGGGTCATAATGAACCTTGGTATATTAATATTGAGAATTATATGTAAATATTTATATATATGATTTCTATAACACACACAATATGTATGTGTCCTATTTCACTTTACCCTGAATCAGTACTCCACGTTTTTTTAAACATAAATTTCTCTATACTTACACTTTTACGCCTTGAGTTTGTGCCCTGATTTTTCTTCATGACAGACTGGGAATGGGATGTGTAAATCAACTAATCCTTTTCCTTCTTCAGGTTGCTTTTTGTCATTCCACTGTTTATTACAGTAGTGGAAACCTAATTAGGACAATAATCTCACATCATGTCTGACCAGGAAGAAGAAAGAGCAGGCTGGTACCAGGGGACAATAGTACCTTTAAAGGTCGACCATTAGTGCCTATTTCTGCTAGCGAGGCCCCTCTTGGAACTTCTATAACCTCTCTGAACAGCTCTGACAACCAAGTAGAAGTGGTATGGGAGAATTGTCTATATTCTGTCAATCATGTTTTAAATAAATGCTGATTGGCCAGGCAGGAAGTATAGGTGGGACAACCAGACAGGAAGTAAAGGTGGGGCAAGAAGAACAGGAGAATTCTGGGAAGCTCTTTCCCCAGTCCTGCCCAGATGACCTAAGAAGCAAGATGTGACCTGCCCTGCTGAAAAAGGTACTGAGCCATGTGGCTGACATAGAACAGAATAATGGGCTATGTAAGTTATAAGAGCTAATAAGAAGCCTGAGCTAATGGGCCAATCAGTTTATAAGCTAATGTAGACTCTCTGTGTGATTTTTTTTGGGACTTGCCGGCTGTGGGCAGGACAGAAACCCCAACTAGCAGGCCCTTCATGTTACAGAATGATGCCCAACATGGGGGCAACTGCATACACATAAAGACTGAGACAGCTTGGGAAGTAATTCTAGAACAAAATGACAGCATTGTGCATGGTTTCTTGGTAGCAGCAATTTCTCGGGTTTGCTCTGCTTGCTAGAGGCAAGCAAGCACTCTCATTTAAGAGAAGCTTCGTGACTCAGCTTTAGCTGTAAAGCCTTGCAGCTCTTTTAAATAGTGTTGATGAAAAGCTGACCACATATTTTTTGGTTTTCAGCCATAGCAGGGAAAAAGCTGTGCTGTTTTAAAATGCTGACTCTTTCAGGCATGCAGTCTCACTATGGAGCATTTGAGTGTTGTTTGTGGACACACTGCTGCAGCTTGCCTGCTGGCAGGGACCTTGAAACACTGTAGAGTTGTGGCAGTGAACATGGCTCTGGCTGGTACCTCAGCCATGAGGCTGGAATCTCATAAAGCTAAGAAATGGGCTAGATCCAGCCGTCAAAGCCACGGTTTTAATCCTACCCATATTGCTTGGTAAATTAAACACTCATATGGTCAGAAAAAGAGAGATATACAGTAAAGAGAGATTCAAAGACAAAGAAAACCTCTAAATGGTTTACAGTGTATTAAAAATATATGCAGGCTTGAAAAAAAAGGTTAAAGTCCTTAAAATAAAAAAGAGAGTAGTTGGGTGTGGTGGTACACACCTTTAATTCCAACACTTGGGGGACAGAGGTAGACTGACCTCTGTGACTTCAAGATGTGGTAGCACACACGTTTAATCCCAGTGCCCGAGAGGCAGAAACAGACAGATCTCTGTGAGTTCAAGGTGTGGTAGCACACGCCTTTAATCCCAGCACTGGGGAGACAGAGGCAAGTGGATCTTTGTGAGTTCAAGGACAGCCTGGTCTACAGAGGGAGTTCCAGGACAAAGATACACAGAGAACCTGTCTAAAAAAGCCAAAAGTTAAAAGTAAAAATAAAGAAATAGAGGTTAAAATAAAGCCATGTAAAGATGAAAAACACACATAGAATCTGGATACTGCATATTATTATGTTCTCTTTGAATTGTTTGAATGCTGAGGAAGGAGCAACAGCTGCTAAAAGATATTTGCTTATAGATGGTGCTGAATTAATCCAAGATAGGTATTTTGAGAATACCTTGACTTCAAAATTGAAGTCAAAAGATATGTTACTTTGGAGAAGAGATTCTGCTTTTGTTTCCATAGGAAATGAGAGGCTGTGGATTCATTCTGAATTAAGAAAACTCAGGTTTGATCAATGAAGACCACCTGAGAAATCTCTAGTAGGAACAGATGGCCTGGATGTCTGAGTTCTACATCCAGAACAGATTCAAGATGCTGCCTGAGATGATAAAGACTCACAAGATACTCCAGTCAGGACTTGATCATAACTCTAAATTTTCTTTAGGTCCCCATAAGATATCAGCACCCCCAACCAGCCAGAAGTAGCCTGGAATACTACGCTCACATTCCCAAAAACTGGACTATGGATGTTTTCCTTTGTTTAAAAAAGAAAAAAAAAGAGGGGGAAGTGATGCGGGAGAATTGTCTGTATTCTGTCAATCATATCTTAAATACAGCGGGAAGTATAGGCAGGAAAACCAGACAGGAAGTAGAGGTGGGGCAATGATAACAGGAGTATTCTGGGAAGAAGGAAGCTCTTCTTGCCGTTCTGCCCAGACCACGGAAGAAGCAGGATGTGACCTGCCCTCCTGAAAAAGCTACTGAGCCATGTGGCTAACATAGATTAGAATAATGGGTTAATATAAGTTATAAAAACTAATACGAAGCCTGAGCTAATGGGCCAATCAGTTTTAACTTATGTAGAATTCTGTGTGATTTTTCTTTGGGGCTTAACGGCTGTGGGAACTGGGCAGGACAGAAACCCCAACGAGCAGGCCCTCATGTTACATAGAAGTATTCAAATTTTGAGGTTTTGGAAACACTTTTATTTCAAACCATAACACACACCATTGCTAAGGCTCTTCATAGGCAAAAGACTAAACACTCTTTTTTTGATGTCTTAAAGAGATACTGACTTTGAGGAATCCATTGGTAGGGTGCTGCCTTGACTCATGTGATCATTGGTGGCACATAAGCAAGAAAGGTTGGCATATTGTGTGACAGATGACATTGAGTTCCTTGTTCCAGAACTTGCTGGGAAGTGGACTGGATACTGAGCAGGGACCAGTGCAGGGCTGTGTGGATAATGGTTGGGAGGTAGGTGGGATGCTGGAAAGATACTGGAAATTATGTTTTGTGGCTTGTAGAGTTCTTTTTGACCCCACTTCCCAAATTGAAGGGTGTGTGAATTCATTAGGAAGAGACAGGACTGGATTCTCATATCCTGCTCTGGGTTGATGTATGCTGTTCTTTGCTTACATCTACAAGACTAATTTTAGGGAGCTGTTAAGGCTTTTGCTTATAATAACATTTTAAACAAGTTTCATGGCAACCCAGACTTTGTACAACATGGTTAAGTCCTCTGTGAGAATCTGCATGTATTCATTGGGGTAAGAATAGGGGCAAATTTGCTTGTTGCTGCTGGGCTGCTCAAGGCTTCCTTCAGGTTCACTGTGGTACCCTTTATCTTAACACTTTATTTCAACTATTATCTGCTTTTCCTGCCCTTTTCTCTTCTTCATATCTTTTTTATGACCAAAAAATTGCTCTATCCTGGACTAATACATGTGCACATGTGTGCACACACAGACACATAGTTACACAAATCTGTATACACGTGTACATATACATGCACTTACGCATGTATAAATGAGTGCAAACACATGCATACACATGCTTACATACATTTACTCGTACATGTAAAAATGCACACAACACATGTATATACAAATGTATATATGCACTCATACACATATGCATAAACATATACACATGCAAACACTTGTCCATAAGCACACACTATACATATGTACATGCATGCACTTACATGTACATACTCTCACACACATCTACAACAAACACATGTCACATACACATATGTACACTCATGGATACATATGTATACACCTACACACAGATACACACATACAGGAATGTACATGTACTACATATGCATACACATACATATGCACATACAGATACAATACACTACACACACACACACACACACACACACACACACTGCTTCAACGTAATTTAAAATTTTCATTAATATCCCATTGCATGTGAATGAGCTAAATTTGGGGCTCCAAGGGAAGGAGAAGAACGTCCTTGTAATTTGGAACTTTAGATCGTCTAAATCAATAATACTTTAACACATTTTATAAAATAAATGTGATTTTAATTATAAGATTTCAGGTTACATAACTTGCTATGGAAACTATGCTATGACAAATGCTTTGTTAATAAATTTAGAATTAATTTCAAATTTATACATTATTTCTTTGAATTTTATTTCATTAATACTTTCTTGATATTAATGCCAGTAAATATGCTTTATTTGGATAGATGTACTTTTGAAATTGAAACACTTTTTTTTCAGGGTTAAGAGAATTTTTCTAAAATAATCCAGGTTCATCTATTTGTATAAGCAATTAATAGTCATTTCATGGTAGTTGATTTAATTACTGGAAAATGATAAGTGGCTTTTGAACAACTTGTTTTTCTCATGTATGTTTGTATTTATGTAGGTATGTATGTAGGTATATATGTCAGTGTTATGTTCAAGCTCAGCATATTGTGCATAATAGGTAAGCATTCTTTCTACCACTATACTATATACTAAGTCACAAAGTTTTTAATTATGAATTTAGAAATATATAATAAATGTAATACATATAAATATATGTATATTTTAAAAACTGAAAAAGGTAGAATCTTATTAATTTTATATAAACTATATGTTGAAATAAGTTTGCAGATATTTTGGGTAATATATATATATATAGTATGAGATTACTTTTGATGGATTCTCTTTTACTGAGTTTGGTGTAGGTGTATTGAGGTGGCTCATGTGGCTTATTATTCAAGTCTGTTGGGCAGCGTGAGTAGGATGTAGAAACAGCTTGGTCTAGTTCTTGAGAACTGGCTCATGGCAGAGGTGGAAAGAAGTGTCACTCATTGCTGGAGAAATTGGATATTAATTAGTTTATTTCTATATATTTTACCTTTTAAATTGTTATATATTGTAGCACCTCATCTTAGCTTTCGGACTGGAGAGGTACTTTCCTGTGTATAGTGCTTATTTAGCATGCACAGAGCACCAGGTTTGGTCCCCTGTACAGCATAAAACAGGGCAGAATGGAGCACAGCTGGAAACCTAGTCCCAGCACTTGAGAAATGGAGACAGAGGATAGGAAGGTTAAGGGCGTCCTTAGTTAAATAGTGAGTTTGAGACCATCCCCAGCTTTTTTGTGATCCTATCTTTAAAAAAAAGGAAGGAAAAGAAAAGCTTCAGTTTGTGTGTTTTAATTGTTACATTGTTGTTCAGAGCATTTTAGATTTACATAGAAATTAAACAGTAATTAAGATTCCCATGTTCCCTTTCCCTCTCTCCAATTCTTCTATTATTAACATTTTTCCTTAGCTTTGAACTTTTGTTTCAATTGATGATACGATATGGATCCATTATATTACAGTCTGTGGTTTACATTGAAGCTTATTTTGTGCTTTCATTCTTTAAGTTCTGACAATAAACCAAGTGTCTACCATTGCAATATTGTGTAGATTAGAGTCCCAACTCCCCACACCCTCTGTGTGTTGTCTGTTACTGCTCCTATGCCCTATTTTAGTTGCTGACAGCCACCAGTTTTTTTTTTTGTTTGTTTTTTTTTTTGAGATGGGGTTTCTCAGTAGCTTTAGAGCCTGTCCTGGAGCTAGCTCTTGTAGACCAGGCTGGCCTCAAACTCACAGGGATCCGCCTGCCTCTGCCTCCCGAGTGCTGGGATTAAAGGCATGCGCCACTACTGCCTGGCCAGTCTTTTTTAAAAATCTAGAATGCCATATATTTGGAATCATGTAATATATAACCTTTTCAGATGATAAACTGCCCTTAAAATGTGTATATTTAAACTTCTTCAATTTTGAGGCTTTTAAGCTCATTTAATTTTATTACTGAATATTAGTTTTTATATTCCACAATATGTTTATTCACTTATTGATTGCCTTGATTGGATATTATGAACACAATTGCTGTTGACACTAATAGGCAGGATTTGTGTAGACACTCATGTTCAACTAATTTGGATAATTGCCAAGTAGCATGACCATGTTGTCATACAATGAGAGCTTGTTCAGTTTGTTTAGAAACTGCTAAAATACCTTGCAGACCCTGTGCCATTTGGGTCCATCCAGCAGAGAATGAACATTTCTGTCACTCCATTTCCCTCTCAACATCTGTTGGTTGGAGGTATGGCATCTCGCCCTGTTTTAATTACCAGTCTCTGAATGTTGTGTGCTGCTGAACATTCTTCATATTGTTGCTTACCATCTGCATGTTATTCATATTGTTGGTTGTGCTCTTACTGTCTTTCACCCATTTAAGCTATTGGATTATTTTCTGTAGTCTTTGGATACCCACAGTCATTTCCTATCAATCTGTGGATGGTCTTTTTATTTTCTTTGTAATATTTCTCAGGGAACGCTTGCTTTAATTTTAATGAAATCTTAGTTATCAAATGTTTTTCACATGGATTATTGCTTTTGGTTTTGTATCTTTACAATCGATATCAAACACAAGGATACATAAGATTTTCTCTATTAATTTCTCAGAGTTCGTCTTAGGCTTATGCTGTATGAAAACATGATGACCAAGAGCAGTTTTGGAGGAAAGGATTTACTTACGTGTTTGCAGTTTGGCTTATACGTCTACATCTTAGTCCATCACTGAAGGAAATTAGGACAGGAACTCAAATAGGGCAGGATCCTAGAGGCTGGAGCTGATGTAAAGGCCTTGAAGGGATGCTGCTTACTGACTTGCTTCCCCTGACTTACTCAGCCTGCTTTCTTATAGAACTCAGGTCCACAAACTCAGAGGGGACACCACCCACAATAGGATGGGCCCTCCCGCACTGAATCACTAATTAAGAAAATGCTCTACAGTATTGCCTATGACCTGATCTTCTGGAAGCATTTTCCCTATCAAGGTTCCCTGTTGTCAGATGACATTAGCTTGTGTTAGTTGAAATAAAACTAAACAGCACAGAGTTTTATAATTTAGATTTTAAAAGTTAAGGACCTACAGAGTGATTCATGTTGCAAAGATAGTTTTGTGAGAGGTATAAGTAATTCTGTGTGTAGACATGTTTTAAAAATACCAGGGTTGAGTTCTTCTAGCTCTAGTCCATAGGGAAGCTGTCCTCTTACCATAGAATCACTTTACCTCATTTGCCATTACACTTACCATCATCACCATCATTATTTTTATTGTTATGAAAACCCTTTCAGATTGCCTTTTAATCTAGCTGTTTCAGCATTTGAGGTTTCCCATTGAGGTCTTTGTTCCATTTGAAGGTGACTGTGCAGGGTGATAGAGACAGGTCTAATTTTATTCTACATCTGTACATCCAGTTTTCCCAGCATCATTAGAAAAGACTTGCTGACTTTTAAAATGACCTTTTGTCGCTATGAAATGGATCCAGGTTTTCAACCAGAGTCTGGAATAAACCCTGGCTCCTAGCATAAACCTCCAAGAGATTTTGGGGTACAGGCACATTCTATCAATTTGTTTGATTCTGGAATTCCACACTGTTCCATTGATCTATGTGTCTATATTTAAGCCAGTACTGTGCTGTTTTTGTTACTTTAGCTGTGCAATATAGCTTGAAATCTGGCATGGTGATTCCTCCAGCATCAGGATTTATTCAGGATTTTTGTGTCTATCTGGCATCTTTTGTGATTTCATATGAGGTTCAGGCTTGAGCTTTCTCTTTCTCTCTCTTTTTCTGAAAAGAATATCATGAAGGTTTTATTTGGGGCTGCATTGAATCTGTAGTTTGCTTTTGGTTATGATAGTCTTTTTTTTTAACAATCTATTCTACTAAATCTTAAGCTCAGGGGGTCTTTCTATGTCTAATGATTTCCTCATTTTCTTTTCTTCTCAGAGAATTAAAAATTTCACTGTAAAAGACTTTCATCTCCTTGATTCAATTTATTGCTAAGTGATTTGGTTTGTTTGTTTATTTGTGTTTTGAGGCTAGTGTGAATGGGAGTGTTTATATGATTTGTTTCTCAGCATGCTTGCTTTTGTTTAGAAAATAGCTGCTGGTTTTTGTAAATTGATTTTGTATCTTGCCATTTTGCAAAAAGTATTAATCATTTCTAGATGTTTTCTTGTGGAATCTTTGGGATCTCTTACATATAATATTATATCATCTACAGTTAGAGCTTGTCTTCTTTTTCTACTTGCAGTCATTTAATTTTCTTTTCTTATTGCTGTAGCTAGGCTTTCAAACACTGTTTGAGGAGGATGGGAGATAGTGGAAGTCCTGTCTCATTCCAAGCTTTTCTCCACTTATGATGTTGGCTGTGGGCCTATCATAAGTAGCCTTTATTATGTTGAGTTATAGTCCCTCTGGCCAGTTTTTCTGTAGGCCTTTCATTATGAATCCATGTTGGATTTTGTCAAATGCCTTTTCACCATCTATTAAGATTATTATATGATTTTTGTCTTTATATCTGTTTATATGTTTTACTGCATTTATTGACATATGCATGTTAAACCATCCCGTCATCATGGCAGGTGTCTTTTTTGATATATGCTTGTATTTGTTTGCAAGTATTTTGTTGAAAGAATTTGCATGTATGTTCATTAGGGATATTGGTCTAATCTCTTTTTTGTTGTTGTTATGTCTTGAGTATGCTTTGTTATTGGAGTAATATTGGCTTTATAGGAGTTTAGAAATTCTTCATTACTATTTTTTAAATAACTACAGAAATATTGCTTGTAGTTCTTTCAAAGTCTGAAAGAATTCTATTGCATATTCATGTATAGACCTTGGCTTTGTTTATTCAGTAGACTTTATTACTGTTTTAATATTCTTATTTTTATGGATCTTTTAAATTGTTGATCTCTTCTTGGTTTAATTTTGGTAGCTCAGCTAGGTTTAGAAATTCATTTTTTTCTTTTAGGTTTTCTATCTTAATGAAGGAAAAGTCTTTAATGTTTTTCCTTCTGATTTTCTGAATTTCCTTGGTGTCTGTTGTAATTTTTCCCTACTTTTATCTAATTTTATTAATTTATGTCTTGTTTTCATTCAGTCAATTCAGCAAAGGGATTGTCAATTGTTTATTTTTCAAGGAAGCAGTTCTTAGATTCAGGGATTCTTTGTATTATATTTCCTGGTGTTTTTTGTTTGTTTGCTTTTTATGTGCATGCATCATCAATTCTGCTATAGGTTTTTTTTTATTTTCCCATCTACTGAAGTTGGGTTTGGTTTGTTCTTATTTTTTTCAAAATCATGAGGTGCATTATTAAGCTATTGTGACTTTTCTAATTTTTTAATGTAGGCATTTATTATTATAAATTTCCCTCTTAGTATGGATATAATGTGTCCCAGAGGATTTGCTATATTGTATTTTCATTTTCCTTTATTTCCAGAATTAAAAAAATTCTTATTTAGCTCATTCATCATTCAATAGTGGGATATTTAATCTCTATTAATGTGTGTATTTAGAAATTCTTTGGTTCTTGATTCTGAGTTTTATTACATTGTAGTCAGAGAGAATACATGGGATTATTTCAATTTTGTTTGTTTGTCTTGTTTTTATAATGATGTTGTATTCCCAAGCATGGACTATTTTAGGTAAATGGGCTGCTGAGTAGAATGCGTGCTCTTTGGTGTGTGGGGACAATATTCTATAGCTATCTCATAAGATCTACTTTGTTTGGTGTGTGGGTACAATATTCTATAGCTATCTCATAGGATCTACTTTGTTTTCACATCAAAGAATGAAAAAAATATACTTTTTGGAGTAGTTGAATCTGAAAATGAGCCCAAATTTGAATTCTCTACTTCTTTCCCGGTGTCTGACATCTGTCTGTAGTTTGTTGTCTGTGGCTTGTCTGTTGTGTGTGTCTGGTGTCTATCTCTCTCTGCTGTCTGTGTGTGTTTTCTGCCTCTAACAGAGGGCTCTGCTCTGTATTTATTGAACATCCTAGAAAACATGGTTTGGGAAAGGAATGAAGAATACTTTTATTTAGTTTTTTAAAGACAGCTTTTAGCAGAGATTTTACTAGAGTTGAAGTCATTTTCTTTACCCCAACTGATGCAGAATAGCATTCAGAACTGTACACAGCTGTCACCAAATCATAACCACATGTTGCTTTTAAATATTTATCAAATATTTATTGTTTAAGGCTGCTTTTAGAGTATTTCTTGTTGGCTGTTTTCAGCAAATGATTACTACAGCACATACACACATTTATTATTCTGGTTCAGGGACATGGAAAAATTTGTAACTTAAGATATGCAGTTAGCATAGGTTGTAAAAGCTGATTATGTGGGAAATTGAAGGTTGGGCGCATTGCTTTCCTAAAGGCGGGATGCACTTAAACAGACTGAGTACAGTAGGTCAGCAGATTAAGTACATAGTTTTAAATAATCTCAGGGCACATCTTTAACTTATTGCAAGTTCAGTCTCCTCCTAGTCAAGAGAGATTTTCAGTGTTGTTCAGTGAATGAAGTCAGCTAATTCTGATGTTTCTCTGTCTATCCATAGAGATAGTGGGTATTAAAATCACCCATTACTACTGGAAGGGAGTTAATCTGTGTCTTTATGTTGGTATTATGCTTTTCACACGATTGAGTGCATCAGAGTTTGTTGTATGTATGTTTAGGAATGTAATGTCTTCTTAGTTCATTGTTCCTTTGAGCAGACTGATGTATCATTCTTTATCTCTTCAAATTAACTTTGGGATGCAGTTTGTTTTATCAGATATTTAGATAGAGATGCCTACTTATTTCCTATTCCAGTTTGCTTGGAAACTTTCTCATTACAACGTGGTACCTGTCCTTGAATATAAAATGTGTCTTTATAGACAAAAAAATTGTTTCTCTTAATCTATTCAGTTAACCTTTGTGTTTTGATTAGGGAATCTAGGCCATTAATATTTAAAATTATTAGTGAAAGATGTGAATAGATTACTGTCATTGTGTGCATCTCATTGTTGTTTGTGTTTTTAGTTCTATTCTGTATTTCAGTTATTATAACTTTGCTTGTTTCATTCCTGTATTTTCTTAGCTCTGCTTATGCCTCTGTTCAGTCCAAAGTATTGTTTTCCTGTGGACATGAATCTGTTAGCCTGTTTGTATCTGGAAAGCTTTCTTCCTCTATCAGTTCTGGCATGTAAATTGCTTTGTAAGGTAGTCTGCATTGGCATCTGTGGTTGTTCAGGATTTGGAATATATTGCTCACAGCTATTCTGCATGTAAAGTTTCCATTGAGAAGCCATCTGTTATTCTGAAGGACTTTCCTTTATATATCATTTGCGGATTTTCTGTTGCAGCTTTCAATCCCCTTTCTTCGTTCCTTATACTTAGTGTTATAGCTACGGTATTCTATAGGGAGTATCATTGCTGGTCCTATCTATAAGCATAATAAATTGTACAATAACTTAACAATTGCATTTATTTGTTTATTTTTCACATAGTATATCATCCTTGCTTATGGCTAGATTTCTTTCTGTAGATTTACAGAGATTCCCTTGAGTACTGGGTAGTCCTTGAGTACATGTGCTATCATCTTGGTCTAGCAGTTTATTTACAGAGAACTTGACGTTGACTTGTAGAAGTGAGCATGTTATTTGTTTGTTTAGTTTTCAAATTGTGGGAGGAAAATTTTCTGAAATTGCGTGGAAAGTTCTAACATCTGGTGTGGATGGGGTTATCTCAGCAACACAAGTGTGTATGAGGAACATGCTAAGTTTTCTAGAAGTGGATGCTTTGTCTGTTTGTACATGGCATTATGGGGCCTGGGTAGAGTTTTCTGCATTCAGCTAGTTTTTCCTGAGCTCAGTGGGCCAAGAACAAATGAAATATTTCAGTTTTATTGGGACCAATTGACTTTTTTAAAAACACAATATAGCAGAATGAAATCTATAACATTGAAATTTTGGTAGCTTTTTTTTTGCTTTATAAAGTAGTGTTTTACAAAAAACAGCTTGAATTTAATTATTTGTCATCCTAATATGGCACCTGCTTTTAAGTAGTGGTTCTTTTTATTTTATTTTTTCCCATTTTACTAAAAAAAGATTCTTTTCTCAAATAATATATCCTGAATACAGTTTCCCCTCCCTCTGTTCTTCCCATTTCTTCATCACCTTCCTACCTAACTGAATCCATTCCCTTTCTGTCTCTCATTAGAAAAGAACAGGCTTCTAAGAGATAACTATCAAACAGAACAAAATAAACTAGAGTAAGATGAACAAAGCCATCTCATTGAAGCTGGACAAGGTAAAGCAACAGAAGGAAAAGAGTAAACTAAGAGAAGCCAGCTGTTCTTACCCAACACTGAGCCGCTTTGTTCCCCAGGCAGTGGCTGTGCTCTTTTGTATGCCTTGTGCTTTGTCTTTGGCTTTCACTGACTCTTTCATAAACTGTATTGCTTCTTCTATATCTCACTTTTTCCTTCTCCCTAGATTAGTCATATCGTCATTTCTTTTGAGTTCTAACTTTGGCTTGACCTTTTTGTTCACCCATTTTTCTCACGGACACTGAGTTGAGAACATCAGTCTATTCTAAAGTGGCCTGTTCCTTAGAAACCGGATAGTGTTCTGCAGCTGTTTCTTAGGGACAACTTCAGGGGTGTCCTTACAGGTATTGAAGTGCCCTACGCCTCAGTTCACCAAGTATTAGCTCAGACCTTAAGGGGCCACTGGGCTCTTTTTGGTTTCAGCCTCATAGCCAGCACAGTGCTCTAGGGAAACACCACCGCTCAATTGGAGCTGCATTAAAAATTAAATTCTGTTTTTAAGTAAGCTGTGCTCACATGGTCTCAGTTTTTGCTTCCTAGGATGGCTTGTATGTAGGGCTCTGGCTAGCTAATAAGTAAATGGGAAAAATTGGTCACATGCCTTAGATTATTACTTTGAACCAGGCAGCCTACTTTAGATGTCCTAGCCACTAGAGAGGATTTATTTGGTTACCCTCAACATTTCCATGGGAAGAAAACAGTGTCCATCTGTTGCCTAACAGAGAAAGAATCATGTTTCCAGCCCAGAGGAGTGCCCTGCCTCACAGGCCTGACTTAGCATCAAGTGTCCTCCCAGCTTCCTGTGCACACATCTGCCAAATGCTCCAGCAGCAGCAGCAGCAGCAGCAGCAGCAGCAGCAGCGTAGCTATAATCGTAAACCCAGGCTAAAGGCCCAGATAATTAAAAAAGAGACATAAACGGTAGCCTGCAAGTACTGGCTTCAGTCTACCTAGAGTGTCAGTGTTGTCAAGAGGAAGAATCTCAACCTCTATGGCATCAAGCATGCACATGGTGCACACACATATATGCAAGTCAAACACAAATAAAATAGGATGGATAATCCTATAAAAAATTTAGAAGGCAAGCCCTGCTTTTCTCTCCCTGCTCAGCATTTCTGACAAGGACCATGAAAATTGAGTTGGCTGTATTAACTATATGACAGACTGAATGTTGGAGATGCACAGGTTTTTCTCATCTTTTTAAAACTTGTGGTAAATAATTAATGACATTTATTGATTGATTGATTTGAGACAGGGTCTCACTTTATAGCCCCAGATGGCTTGAAAATTACCATATAAACCAGGCTGTCCTCAAATTTAAAGAGATTTGCCTGCATCTGACACCTGAGTGCTGGGATTAAAGGTGTGTTCCACAAAGCCTGGCCAAAATTTACTCTTGTAATTGTACTATCTATCATTTGTCTGTCTGTCTGTCTGTCTGTCTATCTATCTATCTATCTACCTACCTACCTATCTATTTTGTTGTGGTGGGAGATCCAGCCCAGGGCTCAATCCTCAACCCTATATACTTACTGTATAGTTCAGTGTAATTATAAAGATATTTACATTGTTGTGAAATATATCTTCTTAACTTTTCATGTTGCAAATCTAGCACTCTGTACCTTTACATTTCTCACAATTTCCCTGTCTCCATTCCTTGGTAACCACCATTCTACTTTCAAGTTGTAAGGCTTTGATAGGGTATCTCAAATAAGTGAAATTAGACAGTATTTCTTTGTTTGTGTTTTTGTGTGTATTTAAATAATCATCTTCTTTCCATAACCGTGATTTCAGGGTTCAGTGTGTTGTATCATGTGATGGAAATTCCTTCCTATTGAAGGCTAAATGATAGTTCATTGTTAATGTGTATCACATTTTCAGTACCCATTTATCTACTAGTAGGTATTGGGTTGCTTCTACTTCTTGGTTGCTACTATTCTGATGTACCTGTAGATATCCCTCTGATTTCAAGTCTTCTTGGGTTTATACACAGAAAAAGTTCTATTTTCGATTTCCCAAGGAATCTCTGTATTGTTTTCCACCCCATCAACAGTATTTAAAAGTTCCACTTTCTGCATTTCCTCACTGATGTTGCTATTTATTATTTGTTTTTATTTTTAGCTGTAGCATTTTAGCAAATGTGAGGGATGAGTAATATGTATATACTTTAAATTTTATTGCATTTAAAAAATTGTGTGACTGCATGCCTGTGGGTGTAGCACTGATGTGCCACAGTACTTGCGTGGAGGTCAGAGGGAGAACTCGTGAGACTAGAATTTTCTTTCCGTAATGTGAGTTCCAGGAATTGAATTCAAGTCATCAGGCTTGGCAGTAGGTGTCTTTATTTGCTGAGCCATCTCACAGGCTGGAAAGATTATGTGATATT
The DNA here is from genome assembly GCA_004026605.1 of Ondatra zibethicus. Lineage (NCBI taxonomy): Eukaryota > Metazoa > Chordata > Mammalia > Rodentia > Cricetidae > Ondatra > Ondatra zibethicus. The sequence goes on from PVIU01006870.1 coordinate 59,459, forward strand.
TGCTTACTTCACAAGTTTTTAATAACTAGCAGAATAGACCAAAGACAAATGCTGAAATGCAGCATGGGTAAGGTTGAGTTAGGAGGAAGGGCAATTTAGATTTTATACTGATTATATGCAAATGATTTCAGGGTATACTTGATTTTTGTGGCCATTTTCATTACCGGTATTATTTGGCAGCCAGAATAAAACCCCAGACTGTAACAGAAGAAGAAAAAGAATGTCTGTGAATGGGAGAGAATTCGGCTCCAGCACACTGTGTATCAGCGATCTTCCATTGATAGTGCCAGTTATAGACTTAGAAATTGGGGGAGAGCTGGCATTGCAACCTCATCCGCCACAGAAGGAGAGGATCTGAAGCTTTGACCTGTCACTCAGTGAGGAGACTTGAAGAACAGAAGCAACAGTAGTTATAATCCTGTGGTTCGCTGTGATGTTGTGTGGGAAATGCTGAGACTAAGCTGTTAGGCAGACTTAAAACAAAACAAAATGCTGTGAGTGCAATGAGAGAAGCATCCCCCATAAAACCTGCAGCTTTGCAGTCTGTCGAGGAAATGTGTGCACAAAGGCCTGATGCTAACAGGCTCCAGCCCAAAAGGATGCTCCTCTAGCAGGCAGAACCTGGCAAGACAACCGATGTACGGACTTCCTCCCCACTATCCATTCATACCAGTCTGAGAAAATAGACAAATGATTTCTATACACAAACAGCCTAGTGTGTTGTAAGAGGTGAGTGGGTCACATCCCGCTGCCTGGCTAGCTTAAGCCCTGAAATAACCACACAGAAATTGTATTAGTTAAATTACTACCTGGCCCATTATATCTAGCCTCTTCTTGGCCAACTCTCACATCCTGATCTAACCCATTTCTACCAATCTGTGCAACACCACGAGGTTGTGGCTTACCGGGAAAGATTCTAATCAGTGTCAGTCTCAGGCAGGAGCTTCATGGTGTCTCTCTGTCTATGCCTTCTTCTCAGAATTTCAGTTCTGTCCTCCCCGCCTATCTAAGTACTGTCCTATCAAAAGGCCAAGGCAGTTTCTTTATTCAACCAATGAAAGCAACATATAGAAAGAAGGACCTCCTACACCCTTTCCCCTTTTTCTGTTTAAACAAAAGAGAAAGTCTTTCATTTTAACATAGTGAAATTACATATAACAAAACAGTTATCAAGCAAGAATTACAGTCACAATATTTATATCTATTTTATCTTTTATCATAACAAAGGAAAACGATAACTATAACTATCTATTCTTCAACTCCATCAAAGACTCCAGAAGGATATAATATTACCTAAGTAAACGAGAAGTAAGCAACTTCCAAAACTCTAGAAATGACAGAGACATCTCACTGCCTGTACAGTCACACAAAGTTCTTCTGTACCGTTGGGGCATCCATCTTCAGCCTACAAGCCCAAAGTATCCAGCAGACATTTCCATGAAGCAGGAAAATTCAAAGACAGTTCAGTCACTTTCTCTGTATCCTGCAGAATGTCTCACAGACTCTTTCATGAAGCAGGAACCCCGAAGGACCATCTCACCTTTAGGCAAGTTCAGCAGTCATCTCTCTGTGGGTACTGCATGTCCAGTGAAGCAGCCCAGGCAAGAGCAGTTTCTTGCCCAAATGGCTAACCAACTCCATAAGGAGCCTCTTTGATGCCCATCTTCCTCTTGAAGTAGCTGGTGCTGCCAGGAGCAGACGTGTCTCGTTGTCATGAAAAACCCTAAGTTATTAAAACATTTTAAATGTCATATTCTGTAGTCTTTGAAAGATATGAAGAATGCCTATCTAACTGAAATATATCTCTATATATTTAGAAAATCTAACTAACATGACTACAAGCTTGACTATTATCTATGATTATCCATCAACAACCTATATTTCCTAATTATACATTACATTTTTAAATGAACTACACAATCACAATACCTTAATCAAGATCAGAAAAACATGTACATATAACACAATTATATTTATATCAATAAAGCAAAATTTATACCAATGTAAATTATTCATATCTATATCAGTAGTGCAGTGTAGTAGCTGACCTTGCTTGTGCAGCCCAACTACCTAGATGTTAAATGGAATAAATCTCCCCCTTAGGAAGAATCTAGTCTTTGATTCTCCTAATGAAAAGGTGGGTGATACTCCTTTTCAATATTGCACAAGGGACATGTGGAAGCCCTGCCCTTTTGTTCTCTTTGTTTCTCAGCACTTCCTGTCTCTCTGTTCTTCATCCTTGTTCCTCTGTTCTTTATCATGTTACTTGGCATTTTCTTCCCCTGTGTTCTCTGTCCCCCAGCACTTCCCACTGATATGCTGATGCTTTGTTGAGCCCATCCCACCTATGTGCTGTTGGTTTTGCCTTTACTTGGCCTGTGGCCTTCTCATTGCCGCTCTTTCCTCATTGCTGGCCAAATCACTGGTATTGTTTTCAACATCTGCCTTTTCTCAAGAATCCTGAGCTCTTTCACAGCACTGATTCCATATTGTTGATCTTTGATTTCTTTGTGCAAGCAACCAATATTTATTGAATGAAACAAATTTATGTATCTTATTGCTTATTATAAGTCTTGGAGATGTGTAGTAATTTGGGGGCTTGCAGAAGAGTCCACTGTATGCATTTCTTTCTGTTAGAGTCCTGGTTGTGGTTAGGATATGCATGGGAAATAAAATGAGAGACAAGGTGCCCTTTCCTTTCTCGCTTTTCCCTGGCTTGCCCCTCTTCACAGTTCCTCTTTCCCCACCGCTTCCCTTTACCTATTTCGGAAGCTTGTCTTCCTCTTCCTTCCACTCCTCACCCCTGCTTCTTATATCTTTTGTCTTCCTATTCCTGTTCTTTTAAACTCTGCACTTTCTTTTTCTATTTCTTACACTTACAACTTGGAAGGCTGTTTTAAGTATCATGCCCTGCGCTTAGATGAGTTTTGCTTTCTGCACTTTTCTGTGTCTCAGTAGTTGTCTTTCTGGTTATTCTGCACTTGTTTTAGTCTCTCCGTATTGGCCATTTTTGGCTGGTTAGTGTTAGAGTAACACAGATGCTGTTTGTGTTGTTTACTTTGTATTTTTGTGTTCATCAAGGTGGTTTTTTTTTTTTTTTACCATTTTCCTGGGTATTGTATTGAACAAGCGCTGTAGGGGAGAACTCTCCTTGAAAGCACCGCTGATTTCATTCATGGGAGTCGTGAGCTTGCTTCCTTTTGGGCTGTGTTGTTACAAACTGTATCTCTGATCTACATGTTATACTAAAAAGTGGGTCAAGGGGCTCATGGGTTTAGAATTTTCCACAAAGTTAGTAATATTATTTACTGCAACTCTAAAGCACCAGCACACATATAAGCCTCTGGAGCATACTAGAAGCTTTTCAGGCAGGGCCTTATGTTTGCTTGAAACTACCTGAGAATCTTTGTTTGCTTTACATGTAAAGAAGATTAATGTTCATGAACTTGAATAAATTTCATTTAATAGCTTGGCCTATGATTTATTCACTGTATGATAAATGACTGCTCTAAATTAATTTTGTTCTCTGAAGAATTTTTAGAGAAGCTTAGATTATTAATATTTTGATGTATGTATTTGCTGTTTTTTAACTTTTGATTTAATGAGCCATAGTTTTAACGATATCTTCCCTTCTGTCAGACCCTAGAGGTAGATTGAAATTCACATATGTTCTTTGGTCTGTAGTTGGCTAGTCTTGTATTTTCTTACTTTTAGATGATTCAAAATTCAGGGAAGAGCTTTGGTGATTTTACTGGGTCACCCAGATTGTCTCTAGTTTGTATGCTAATTTGGTTATTGTCCTTGATCTGAAAAGGAATGTATTCCTAAGTGTAGGAGAGACTGCAGATCTCAGCACTGCTGGCTCCACACTTGGGCCCCAGAGGTGTGGAAGTAAATAGGTCTCATGAAGAGAACCTTGGAAACGGTGGTGCTGATCAGCCTTATAGGAACTGCATCTGTGCTGTCTTGCAAGCTCAGCCCATCCTGTATCTTGCTCTCAGGCAGACGAACATGCTTTTCTTTAACTTGGTGGCTTTGCGCTTTCTCCCAGGGCCAGTGTGGAGCACCTGCTGGCACCCTCAGACGTTTATCTTCTCTTGCTGAAGTGGAAGAACTCTACTGGTTTGTCCAGTTGCTTATGGTAGCTTCTAGGTCGATAGGCTCTCTTCTGGAATTAATTAAATCCAAAGAGCAAATAATATGAAGAATTGGTATGTCCTATATTACCTTTATAAAAGTCACTTTAAGAATCAGCTTTAAAAACACCTGCTTTAAGGAATTCCAGTGTTCTGGAGGAACATCTTCAGTTTAAGTAGATGCAAAAGCCCAAGATCCTTAGCTATTACCACAGGAAAATAGAGTGACCATATGTGGATCAAACAGCAGATGCCAGAGTCAAGATGGTCCGTTGGTGAAAGAAAGGTATTTTCGGTTCTCATGAGAACAGGCTGTGGTTAGAAGCTGTTTTCTCTTGAAGAGTGCATCCCCACAACCCTGTCATGCAGTGGGTGTGTTTGAAGGCTGAAGTAGTGAGAACAGTTTGCTGGCCATTCCAGTTTCATATAAGGCTTTTTGTACATGCACGCGCAGGACAGCTTTTCCCCCAATAAAGTGAGATAGGTCGGGACAAAGAAACTGCTTTGTCAGTTAGCAATTTTAGGAGAGTTATTTTAAAGGGTGGGTAGTTGTAACATGAAAAGCATTCCCTTCTGGAAAACCTTAGCTTTAAAAGTATACTTTAAAGCTCCAAACTGAAGTCACATAATACTCTTGAGCATCAAGTTCCCTGACTTCTCTTTATTGTGTTCTGCATCTATAATTTGTAAGTGTTTATTGCGTGTCAAGGTGACGAAGCTATAGAAAATATTTCAGTCAGTAGCGTCTTTACCATTGAGTTTCTGATGTGACTAGATACAACCATGGAAGTATGTAGGCAGCTTTGCTGTAAGTAGGAATCTACCACCTATTTCAGCACTTAGAGTCTGGAGACAGCTGATAAATGGGAAGTGGAGAATGGGGCTTAATTATTTTCATATTAGGAAAAATTGATTGTAATCTAAGAGCTAGCATAAACATATATAGTGAGTACATAATAATTCTCTCTCCTTTCCTTCCCCTTCCCATCATTAATTTCCTTACATTAAGCATGCTTATATTGATTTTTAAAGGCAATTACATTATTGTTATATAAACAGTAATATTGGGAGATTACAAGCCATCAGTTAGTATCTCATACAATGAAAGAAGCAAGATAGTTAGGCCCTCAGCCCCACAGCTTCAATAAGTGAAAGGTGGGTTGGGGTGAATGTGGATGTAGAACTTTTCAGACTCTCCCTAACACATTTCTCGATAAACCATTCCAGGCTTGTGACCTGATGTCTACCAGGTAAGTGTATTATTTTATGCTAATGTTTATGATAATAAGATTGTTATATTATCAGGATAGCAACCAGAAATCTTGGTTCTAGGAGTGGGATATTCATTTTCTATTATTGCCTTAAAAATTACCATGGATGCAGTAGCTTGAAAAACTACCTTTTTATTATCTTAGGGTTCTGAAGAGGAGAAGCCCAGGTGTAACTCTGCTTTCAGCTCTCACCAAGCCAGGCTAGATCTAGGAGTTGGCAGGCCTGAGTTCATTTTTTTAAATTATATGTTTTTGTGTATATGTGTGAATACTTACATGTAAATGTGTGTCCCATGTGAGTGCATGTTGCCTGCAAAAGGTGGAAGAGGCTATTGGATCCGGTGGAGCTGGAGTTAGAGATGGTTGTGAACTGGTCCTGTGGGTGCTGGGAATGAACCTGTGCTGTCTTTAAGCACAGCACCTTCTCTAGTGAGTCATCTCTCCATCCCCAGGCCTGGGTTCTTTCTGGAGCTGGTGACTGTCTGCTTCCAAGCTTGTTCAGTCTGGCTGTATTTTGTTCCCTTAGGCCAGTGGTTCTTAACCTGTGAGTTGTGATCACCTAAGACCTTCTGAAAACACAGATATTCACATTATGATTCAGCAGTTATGAATTAGCATTGAAATTACAGTTATGAAGTAGCAATGAAAATAATTATATGATTGGGGTCACCAAAACATGAACAACTATATAAAGGGTTGCAGCTTTAGGAAGGTTGAGAACCAATGACGTAGACTCTAAGGCTGAGGTCCTCACTTCATTGCTGGCCAGAGTCATCTTTCCTTCCTTCCTTCCTTCTTTCTTTCTTTCTTTCTTTCTTTCTTTCTTTCTTTCTTTCTTTCTTTCTTTCTTTCTTTCTTTCTTTCTTTTACTATTTTTTTCTTTTCTTTTTTTTGATTTTTATTGAGCTCTACATTTTTCTCTGCTACCCTCCACCCTTCAACCCTTTCCCAAGGTCCCCATGTTCCCAATTTACGTAGGAGATCTTGTCTTTTTCAACTTTCTACATCCCATGTAGATTAGATCTATGTAAGTCTTTCTTAGTATTCTCATTGTTGTCTAAGTTCTCTGGGATTGTGGTTTGTAGGCTGGTTTTCTTTGCTTTATGTTTAAAAACCACATATGAGTGAGTATATGTGATAATTGTCTTTCTGTGTCTGGGTTACCTCACTCAAAATAATGTTTTCTAGCTCCATCCATTTTCCTGAAAATTTCAAGATGTCGTTATTTTTTCCTGCTGTGTAGTATTCCATTGTGTAAATGTACCACATTTTCCTTGTCCATTCTTCAATCGAGGGGCATTTAGGTTGTTTCCAGGTTCTGGCTATGACAAACAAAGCTGCTTTGAACATGTTTGAGCACATGTCCTTGTGGCACGATTGAGCATCCTTTGGATATATACCCAAAAGTGGTATTACTGGGTCTTGAGGAAGGTTGCTTCCTAATTTTCTGAGAAATCACCAAACTGACATCAAAAGAGGTTGTACCAGCTTGTATTCCCACTGTCATTGCAGAAGTGTTCCCTTTTCCCCACAACCTCTCCAGCATAAATTGTCATCAGTGTTTTTGATCTTGGCCATTCTTACAGGTCCAAGATGGCATCTTATAGTTGTTTTGATTTGCATTTTTCTGATGACTAAGGATGTTGAACAGTTCCTTAAGTGCCTTTCAGCCATTTTAGATTCCTCTGTTGAGAGTTCTCTGTTTAGGCCTGCACTCCATTTTTTTTTAAAATTGGATTATGTGTTCTTTTGGTGGTCAATTTCTGAGTTCTTTGTATATTTTGGAGATCAGACCTCTGTCTGATATGAGGTTATTGAAGATCTTTTCCCATTCTGTAGGCTGTCATTTTTCTTGTTGACTGTATCCTTTGCTTCACAGAAACTTTTCAGTTTCAGGAGGTCCCATTTATTAATTGTTTTTCTCAGTATCTGTGCTGCTGGGGTTATATTTAGGAAGTGGTCTCCTGTGCCTATGTGTTCAAGTGTACTTCCCACTTTCTCTTCTATAAGGTTCAGTGTGGCTGGCTTTATGTTGAGGTCTTTGATCCATTTGGACTTGAGTTTTGTGCATGGTGACAGATATGGGTCTATTTTCATTTTTATACATGTTGATATCCAGTTATGCCAGCACCACTTGTTAAATATGCTTTCTTTTATCCATTTGATATTTTTTGCTTCTTTGTCAAAAATCAGATGTTCGAAGATGTGTGGATTGTTATCCGGGTCTTCTATTTGGTTCCATTGTTCCTCCTGTCTGTTCTTATGCCAATACCAGGATGTTTTCAGAACTGTAGCTCTGTAGTAGACTTTGAAGTCAGGGATTGTGATGCCTCAGAAGTTCTTTTATTGTACAGGATTATTTTGGCTATCCTGGGTCTTTTGCTTTTCCATATGAAGTTGAGTAGCATTCTTTGAAGGTCTGTGAAGAATTTTGCTGGGCATTGCATTGAATCTGTAGATTGCTTTTGGTAAGATTGCCATTTTTACTATGTTAATTCTGCCTACCATAGATCTTTCCACTTTCTGGTGTCTTCTTCATTTTCTTTCTTCAACGATTTAAAGTTCTTGTCATACAAGTCTTCCACTTGTTTGGTTAGAGTTACCCCGAGATATTTTGTGCTATTTGTGAAGGGTGTTGATTCTCTAATTTCTTCCCTAGCCCTTTTATCATCTGTGTACAGGGGGGCTACTGATTTTTTTGAGTTAATCTTCTACCCTGCTACATTACTGAAAGTGTTTATGAGTTGTAGAAGTTCCTTGATAGAATTTTGGGGATCACTTATGTAAACTATCATATCATCAGCAAACAGTGAGAGTTTGACTTTTTCTTTTCTGATTTGTATCCCCCTGATCTCCTTTTGGTGTTTTATTGCTCTAGCTAGGACCTCAAGAACTATATTGAATAAATATGGAGAGAGTGGACAACCTTGTCTTATTCCTGATTTCAGTGGAATCACTGGGAGTTTCTCTCCATTTCATTTGATGTTGGCTGCTGGCTTACTGTATATTGCCTCCATTATGTGTAGGTATGTTCCTTGTATACCTGCTCTCTCCAAGACCTTTATCATGAAGAGATGTTGTTGTTTGTCAAAAGCTTTTTTTGGCAGCTAATGAGATGATCATGTGGTTTTTATTTTTCAGCTTGTTTTTATGGTGGATTACGTTGACAGATTTTTGTATGTTGAACCATCTCTGCATCTCTGGGATGAAGCCGACTTGATCATGGTGGATGATGGTTCTGATGTGTTATTGGATTCGATTTACAGTATTATTATTTAGTATTTTTGCATCAATGTTCAAGAGTGAGATTGGCCTGTAGTTCTTTTTCTTAGTAATGTCTTTCTGTGGTTTGGGTATCAGGGTAATTGTAGCCTCATAAAAAGAGTTTGGCAATGTTCCCTCTGTTTCTATTGTGTGGAACAATTTGAGGAGTATTGGTATTAGTTCTTTGAAAGTCTTGTAGAATTCTGAGCTGAAACCATCTGATCCTGGGCTCTTTTTGGTTGGGAGACTTTTGATGACTGTTTCTATTTCTTCAGCAGTTATAGGTCTGTTTAATTCACTTATCTGGTCTTGATTTAATTTTGGTGATACTTATCCAGAAAGTTGTTCATTTCCTTTAAGTTTTCCAATTTTGTGGAGTACAGGTTTTCAAAATATGACCTGATGATTCTCTGTATTTCCTCCATGTCTGTTGTTATGTCCCCCTTTCATTTCTGATTTTGTTAATTTGGATATTCTCTCTCTGCCTTTTGGTTAGTTTGGGTAAAGGTTTGTCTATATTGTTGATTTTCTCGAAGAACCAACTCTGTCTCATTGATTTTTTGTATTGTTTTCTTTGTTTCTATTTTGTTGATTTCAGCTCTCAATTTGATTATTTCCTGTCTTCTAGTTCTCTTGGGCATGTTTGCTTCTTTTGTTCTGAAGTTTTCAAATGTTCTGCTAATTCACTAGTGTGGGATTTTTCCAGCTTCCTTAGGTTTAGTGCTATGTATTTTTCTCTTAACACTGCTTTCATTGTGTCCCATAAATTTGGGTATGTTGTGTGGTCATTTCCATTGAATTTTAGGAAGTCTTTAATTTCTCCCTTTGTTTTTTCCTTGACCCATTCATGATTCAGGTGAGCATTGTTTAATTTCCATGTGATTGTGGGTTTTCTGGAATTAGTATTGTTGTTGACTTCTAGTTTTAAACTATGATGATCTGATAAGATACATTGGGTTATTCCAATTTTTTTTTGTATTTGTTGAGGTTTGTTTTGTTACAAAGTGTGTGTGCTCAATTTTTGAGAAGGTTCCATGAGGTGCTGAGCAGAAGGTATATTCTTTTCTGTTTGGATGGAATATTCTATAGATGTCTGTTAAATCCATTTGAGTCATAACATCTGTTAGTTCTCTTATTTCTCTGTTCATTTTATGTCTGACTGTCCTGTCCAGTGGTGAGAGGGGAGTGTTGAAGTCTCCTACTCTTAGTGTGTGGGGTTTAATGTATGATTTAAGCTTTAGAAGTGTTTCTTTTACATGTGAGGGTGCCCTTGTATTTGGGGCATAGATAATCAGTATTGAAATTTCCTCTTGATGGATTTTTCTTGTGACTAATATGAAATGACCTTCTTTGTCTCTTTTGACCGATTTTAGCTTGAAGTCTATTTTATTAGATATTAGGATAGCTATACCAGCTTGTTTCTTAGGTCCATTTGATTGGTATATTTTTTCCCAACCCTTTACTCTGAGATGATGTCTGTCTTTGAGGTTGAGATGTGTTTCTTGTATGCAGAAGAAGGATGTATTCTGTTTTTGTATCCCATCTCTTAGCCTGTGCCTTTTTATAGGTGAGTTGAGTACATTTACACTAAGGGATATTAATGACCAGTGATTGCTATCTCCTGTTAATTTAGTTTTCATTGTTGGTGCTGTTAATTTGTGCGTTTTCCCCTTCTTTGGGATTTGCTGCTATGAGACAATCAAAGAAGTTGGGTCGGAGTTTTCCTTCTAGTATTTTCTGTAGGGCTGGGTTCGTGGCTAGGTATTGGTGAAATCTAGATTTGTCATGGAATAACTTGTTTTGTCTTTCTATGGTGATTGACAGTTTTGCTGGGTATAGTAGTCTGGGCTGGCATCTGTGGTCTCTTAATATCTGCATAATCCTTGACCACGACCTTCTGGCTTTCATTGTCTCCAATGATAAGTCAGGTGTAATTCTGATAGGTCTACTTTATATGTTACTTGGCCTTTTTCCTTTGCAGCTCTTAATATTCTTTCTTTACTCTGTGTGTTTAATGTTTTGATTATTATGTGGTGAGAGGACTTTTTATTTGGAATGAGTCTATTTGATGTTCTGTAAGCATCTTGTATCCTCATAGGCATATCTTTCTTTAGGCAGGAAAGTTTTCTTCTATGATTTGGTTAAATATATTTTCTGTGCTTTTGAGTTGAACTTCTCCTTCTTCTATACATATTATTCTTAGATTTGGCCTTTTCATCATGTGCCATATTTCCTGGATATTTTGGGTTAAGCTTTTATTAGATTTAATGTTTTTCTTTAACTGATGAGTATATTTCTTCTATTGTGTCTTCAGAAATATTCTCTCTTCCATCTCTTGTATTCTGCTGTTCATGCTTGCATTTGTGGTTTCTGCTCATTTTCTCATGATTTCTGTTTCTATAATTCCCTCGGCTTGTGTTTTCTTTATTGTCTCTATTTCAGTTTTCAAGTCCTGAATAGTTTCTTTCATATGTTTGATTTCTTTTTCTTGGTTTTCTTTAAGTGATTTGCTGATGTCTTCCAATTTTTTGTTCATCTTTTCTTCCATTTCTTTAAGGGAATTTCTCATTTCATCCTTTAGAGTTTCAAACATTCTCTTGAAGTTATTTTTTAGGTCATTTTCTTCTGCTTCATCCATATTTGGTTGTTCAGGTCTTGCTGTTGTAGGGTCTTTAGGTTTTATTGGTGTTGTGTTGCTCTTTGCGGTGTTGTGTGTGTTCTTACCTTTTCTACTCATCTTTTTCTTTAATAGGTGTGTTTGGAGTTGTCTGAGATTCAGTTATATAATCTTCTAGGTGCCAGTGAATCCAAAGCTCAGATGGTTGTTCCTCGTGGTATGGTCAGTGTCACAGTTCTAGTTCCCCTGTTGGTTACTCCATGTTCTTGGAGATAGCTCAGGGATCTTGTGCTTTGCTCTGCTCCCTTGGAGTTTACTGTCTCAGACCTACTTTGGCCTAGGTTGCTGGCTTTGCCCTGTTTCTGTAAATCCTGTTCTGGAACCCCTCCTGCAGAAGTCTCTGGGTTGGAGTTGGATCTGGAAAGATTTCTGGCTCCGGTCTACTTCGTAGGAGGTCCTGGGCTCAGGTGCGCATGGAATTGCAGAGGACCTGCTAACTCCCTCAAAGGTCCTAGACTCACACTTAGGACCTGCAGATGTTTCAGGTTTCTGCCTATTCCCTTTGATGTCCTAGACCAATGCCCAGACCCACAGAGTTCCTGGCTCAGGCCTACTCCCTCTGAGGACCCAGGCCCCTCCAAGATCTCTGGTTCCTACCTATTCCCTCGGAGGTCCCAGGTTCACTGATGCCCACACTGGCAGAGGTCCTGGCTCAGGCCTAGTTCCTGGGAGGTCCTAGACTCATGCCCAGATCCACTGGGGTCCTAGCTTAGGTAGACTCCCTTGAAGGTCCCAGATTCACGTTTGGACCCTCAGCCGTCTCTGGCTCTGGCTCACTAGCTCAGCGGTTATGCCCTGTACCTGTTCCAGTGGAGATCCCTGATCCTGGATCTGGTAGCTGGCTCAATCCTGATCCCGAGTGTCCTAGGACTGGGTTGGCTTCCCCAGAGTCATCTTTCAATGCTTAGTTCCCTTAGTGATACTTTTCAAACTACATCTGGGATCCTGTGTCTCAGCTTTGGAGCAACTCCCTTATGTTGAATCTTTCTTATGTTCTCACTCTGACTTCACTCCTTATGAGAAAGTGAACATTTTACAGTTTAACAAGAAAACAAAACCAAAAATAAACCCTTAATTATTCTATGTTCCTTTTCATAACATAGTATGACCTTAGAATCCTTTTTCTACTTAAATTTCAGCTAATCTCAGATGCTGGCAGTTATACAGGGGTGGGTGCTATAAAGTTATTCTTAGAACTCTCTTTACTAGTTGGAAGCAGGTGGCAGGGTGGCACACATACTAAGGTAGTATAACAAAGAAAGTAGCTCATAATTGGATGGGCATGCTTCAAGCCCCGGCTCCAGGAATAGCCGGGTTTTTGTTTTTTCCCCCGCAAGATATTCATTCAGTTTTTCTCTCAGTTTTCAGAGCACCTGTCCTTATAGAGCAGTTTTGAGAACTAAAAAGATCCTATCTTATACTGTGTTACTATGTGCTTGGCACGTAATAAACACTCCATAACTATTAATTGTTATTGCTGTTATTTGTTCTTCAAAGCAGAATTCTTTTCTGGCATGTCTCAGTTCTCATGTAATGAACTTGACTGTTGAATCCAAAGCACATGTTCAGTAAAAACAACAAATGTTAAACAAAAGGAGTTTTCATCACTGTTGAGTCTGATTCTTGAGCATCTGTCTGGTTCATGCATTCTCCTGCCACAGGTGGACCTTTGTGCTCTTACATGGCTGGGGACAGGGGTGTGTGTGGCTGAGTTTATGTTGGAAATGAAGTGGAAGGAAGGGAGAGAGATCTGAGGTGAGAAGGCAAGTCAGCCTGAGAAGAAAGCACAGGGTGGTCTTTAAACAGATACTGGTATGACAGACTGGGCAGTTATGAAAGTATTGTTAAGAGTATATTTGAGAACATGTTTAAATCAATGTGGAAAGAAAAATCACTTATGAAAAGGTGATTTATATTCAGATAATGGGTCATTATTGAAACATGCCTCCAAACCAAGAACTTTTTTTTTGCCAAAAAATGTTGAAGGTGGAAGTCCTGGTCTTGGTCAAGAAAAGGTGAGAGGATTTCCTAGCATGACTCCTGGGATCCAAGCCTCACTGTTCTTTACATAAGATTCTTTACAGTGTTGTCAGAACAATGTATGGGCAGACTGTAAGAGAAAGGTGCAGATGGAGTCTAGAGAAACACATTGCCAGCTTTCATCTGCCATGCTTCTGTGGTGATCCAGAGGTGAAAATGGCAGCCACAGCTGTGCCGTGTTTCTGTGTCAAGAAACCAAGTGTAGGTTTTACTGGGTGGGTAGACACCATTGGGGGCTTTTCACAATGTCCTCTCTGCTCTGGGGTTTATGTTTCTCCTCACTCCAGCAATGAACTGTTTGTATTTTATAGCCAGATGTACTACATGTTTCTACTGATTGTAATTCATATGTATTCAACTTTATATTTCCCAGAACATTTTACATGCTTAAACAAGGTTTCACATTTCCTTAATAATACTCAAAATGCTAATTAAGTAAGAGAAACATGTTTAAAAATTTCTTCTAAAGCTTTTCCTGGCACATCTTAAAGTTACCAATGTTAGGTTCAATGAACACTCAGTACTAATAAGGGATACAACTTTTCTAATATTTTAGCATTATGATTATTAGATGATTATAATAATTAGTAATTTGGGTATATTTGAGTGGCAAAGGTACATTCATTTCTAAGATCATAATGCACTTTTCAGAACTGAAACACACTAAGAATCAGTATACCGTAGCTCTAACTGCTCCCCTTCCGCTCCCGCAGTCCAAACCTGTACCTTGTTTCTGCAGCTGTGCTGCTACTCGTGCGGTGCCACCACGCCCAGCTGGGCCTGTCTTATAAAGGAGTCTGTTCAGTCAAGATCACTTAACAGAGTGCTAAGCTATAAAGTAAACACATACCCCTGTTTCCTGAACGCCTCACTTTCTGCACTGACAGTTTTGGTGTTTGGAAGCACCCAAATCTCAGAATCTTTTGAAAAACCATGAAGGGAAACACGCTCTGTGCTTGGAAACTATAAATTATCAGTGTGCTTGTGACAGTGCTCATGGTCTCCAGGGTGTTTTGATTTTTTGGTTTAAATTTGATAACTGAGATGTCAGATTTCACTCCAGAATCTCTTGCTTTTCAGTACTTGTAAAGTATCCTGACATTGGACTAATTAAACTCTGAAGGCAGGGCATATGGTTTCCTTCAGCTAAAATATTGCAGAGAAGTGCTTGAAATTTAAATCAAAAGATGACATTTTATACATTAAAGGCATGCGTGCTGTCAGCCTCAGCATTCTGAACCACTGTTCTGAAAAGCCTTGCTAATTACACACGTCTTCTCTGGGAAGTCGTGAGCTGACTGAAGGACATAATGATGAATCAATTGTTATAGAGGTGTTTTCTTTCTTTCTTTCTTTCTTTCTTTCTTTCTTTCTTTCTTTCTTTCTTTCTTTCTTTCTTTCTTTCTTTCTTTCTTTCTTTTTTTTTTTGAGATAGGGTTTCTCTGTAGCTTTGGAGCCTGTCTTGGAACTAGCTCTTGTAGACCAGGCTGGCCTCGAACTCACAGGATTCTGCCTGCCACTGCCTCCCGAGTGCTGGGATTAAAGGCACATTTTCTACTCACCTGTGAAGATTATCACTAACTGAGCTGAATTTTTGTGTGTTTGTCTTCCTCTGAGATAAGCTGATTTGGAAGATGAAGCGAGTGTGGCTTTCCTTTGCTGGTCTTAGATCTGAAAGAAGGTGCACACCTGTGGTAGCAAATATGGACATATTTTTTCTTCCTCTTGAACACTTGAAAAGCAAAATCATTATTGAACAGGATCTGGAAACAGTAGCATTGCCATCTGGGTGCAGTCTTCAATGATGGGGAGCCAGGCACAGATAAGATGTGAAACAGCCCGATTTTGTCTTCTACTTTTCATAGGGTGTCTTTCCCTATGTGACTTTAGGCAACTGCTTTGTGTTGCTAGTGTAGAAAAGCTGGATAAATATTGAACTGAGATGATTTCAGTATGAAATGTTGATGTCATTATGGGTCTGCTTTGTAGAAGACTGTCTTAAGTGGGACAGTAATAAGTTGTTTCACTTCCTTGAAATTTTAAGTAAAAGTCTTTGGGAGACTAGTTTTGTGCTTTGGCTGCAAAGCATATAAGCTGTTGGGATGTAGAACTAAGAAGTGTTTTTAGTTTTCTTTGTTAGATATCAAAAATGTTGAATTATAACCTCAGGGTTCATTATTAAATTAAGACAGTTAAATGGATGCTTTAATAGTAGCTATCTGCCTAGGGTGTCTTGACTGCCTTGTGTTGAAAGAGCAAGGGTGTCTCCTTCAGAGGGTGTGTCATCAAGTGGACTGTGACAAGGGCAGGAAGATGCAGTCTTATGAGCAGGTAATGCAGCACTGTGACAAGAGCAGGAATATGTGGACTCTTGAAGAGGTAATGCAACACTGTGACAAGGGCAGGAAGATGCAGTCTCATGAATAGGTAATGCAACACTGTGACAAGGGCAGGAAGATGCAATCATACAAATAGGTAATGCAATGGTTTCATAGGAGCTACAGACTGCAGGGCAGTGCACAGCAGTCCAAGAAGGGATGCTTAACAGTCTGTGAGTGCAGGTAATTACAATAAGATGGACATTGGCTCTGCTACCAAACAAAGATAGGTTTTCAAATATAAAGATTTGGGCAGTGTACAGTAATTTCTCACCATTATTTTAGTTATGACATTATAAATAAGAGTAAGTGTAAATTGTTTTATTAAAAATAATACATTTCAAAAGAATTTCAATAAGAAAGTTGTGTATTTCTCTTAAGATGGAATGTCGTATGAAGATAAGTCAGCTAAAAAATATGTCTATCTGGTGAACCAAAATGAAAGCAGGTTGCTAATACTAAGTGGGTTAATTTCTTTTTCTACCTTTGTGATTAAATACCCTAACAAAAGCAACTTAATGAGGCAGGGCCTTTGTTTGGCTCCCAGTTTAGAGTATAGTCCATCATGGCTGGCAAGAAGTTGCTGGTCACATGGCTACCACATTCAGGAACAGAGAATGATGGATGCATGTTGCTCAGGTTTCTTTCTCCACTTCTACAGTCCAGGATCCCAGCCCAGGGAATGGTACCACCCACAGTGCAGTTTCCCACTGCAGTTAATGTAATCAATATAATTTTTGATAGTCATGCCCAGAAGTAGTCTTTCAGATAATTATAGATTCTATCAAGTTGACAGTTAATACAAATCATTATATTGACTGAAAATAGTTGGAGCCTAGGGGCCTGAGACAAAACTGGAATAAAAAGAACAGTCCTACTCCTTAAATGTGCTTATTATAGTAAACCTGAGAAAGTTTTGTTAATGTCTATCCTCTTTGCATTGAGTTCAAATGTCCAGCACATCTGATCACATTATAAAATACAGAGTAATGGATGTATCACTAAGGGGCCCATGACTAAGTCCCTGACTAGGCCCGCTCAAGCCGAGATGGCATTGACAAGCACATGTTCTCATGTTCTTTTACTCATTGATAGGTCATTTGGATTTTAGCAGTAGTTAGGATTTTAAATTATAGTTTCTTTAAGAAAATATTATTTTTCAGCTATGTAGCGGGATGACTACTTGCTGTGAGTTATTCAGGTATTTGAGACATAAACATTTTAAAACTGTAGTTATGATGGTACTTGAAGGGAAGGATTTTATGCCAAACATCTACAATTGTTACTATGTTAAATGAAACTTCTCTTTGAGTGATAGGTATACAGTGTGTTTTAAATCCATCAGAACATTATTGCTTCTGGTTATTTATTTATTTATTTGTATTCTCCTTGGGTCAGTGAGGCTTGAAGCAGAGAGGCAGAACAAATTTCAGTACCAGTTTATTTTTTTGTTAGAATTATAACTTAGTCTCATAATACTGACCTAAGTATTCAAGAGACACACAAGGCTTTTAACAGTTAAAATACTGAAAATTAAATTTCTGCTTTCCAGCGATCATTGCAAATCTCTTTAGAGATATTGTAAGGATTATTGAAAATTGTTTGGCTTTGGAAAGAAACAGCTCTTTGAGCAACGGCAGATATCAGGCAGTTGGAACAGGCTAGCTGACTTTTTTCCTTCTGTACAATATATGTGAGAATCTTGAAATTTCACCTTTTTCTGCCATCATTCAACAGATGAGTTTTAAACAGATTTTTGGGTGGAAATTATTGCATGTACCCTGTGAGGCCTGTGTGGGTGTCTTCTCAGTCTGTATGTTTGTGCGTGACTTGCCATCTGCCAGTTGATCCCAATGCCCATCCGTTTCTCAGGGGTGCTTAGTGAATCTTCTTCAGTCTTCCTACTCTTCTTGAGTACATCAAGCTCATTTTCAAAACTCAGAGCTGTCTGCTGCTTTTGCTTGCTGCTCTGGAAATCACTCTCCAGCTCCTTATCCCCTTTAGAGCACTTGAGTTAGAGCCGTCTCAGCAAAGATGCTTACCTGGCCTTTCCTCCATGACTTACTTTTCTAGAGTCTGCCTGATTTTTCTTACCTGGCCTTTCCTCCATGACTTACTTTTCTAGAGTCTGCCTGTTTTTTCTTCACCTGTAAAGGTGGAGTTACAGGGGGTTGTTAGCCATTATGTGGGTGCTGAGAATTGGATCTGCATTCTTTGTACAGACAACAAATCTCTAAAATCTTTCCATCTCTTCTCTGCTGGATTTCAGTTATACATATACACAAGTGGAGGTTGCTGCCTGTATGTTGTTAAAGTGGGCCAGCGTAACCAATAATGGAGGATGGAGACAGTAGATTCCAAGCATCCTGAGTTCAAGAGCGTTCAATGGACTGATTCATTCCTTCCCCTTCTCTCGCCCCCTCCCTCCCTCCCTCCCACCCTCCCTCCCTCTCTCCCATTACTTCTTTCCCTGTTAAAATATGTTTGATCAGCAGGATTTATGGCTAGAGACTAAGTAAAATACAATAAATAAAAAAATATTGTTCCAAGAAATTCATGAGTACATTGTTTAGAAGGCAAATGGAGTCTATTTTCTTTGTCCCCTAGAAAGGCCCATGCCCCGTGAGCTGTCACACCTCCTAGTTGGATCAGTCAGTTCCCCCTTCTTCAGCTAATTCTCCAAACAGATGGAAAGAGAATTGAAAGAGATTGCCCTGACTCCACTCATCTCACTTGGGAGGTAGTGCTGCTCTCTTCCATGGAGACAAGATGGATTGTGTTATGATTGTCTCCTGAACAACTGTGATTGTCACATGGATATTCAAATACACCTGCAAAGAACGACACAGAAAACATGATATGTCTCTGAGATTTGAGAACAGTTGTGAGTCATGCAGACATCTGCCAAATTAAATAGTAGGCTCTCTTTATACATATGTTTAAGTCATGAGTGCTGTTAGTTTAAACTTACTCAATGCTTATCAATAAGAAGATGTATACTTCAGAAAAATATGTAATATTTGATCCTTGGTAAATTTAGTATGATTAATATGAATTTTTTTGTTTGTTTTGTTTTAGGTTCGTGGGAGCAAGGGAGAAGTTCTGTATATTTTGGATGCTACCAACCCGAGACACTCCAACTGGCTTCGCTTTGTTCATGAGGCACCGTCTCAGGAGCGGAAGAACCTGGCTGCCATTCAAGTGAGCTTGCTGGCTTTGTATTTGTACAGTGCACCATAAGAGTAATGAATTAATTTATGGCTCTTCTCTGTGTCGCCAACTTATTTCCCCTGATCAGCTTCAAATAACAGTACATAAGTCTTAAAAACAGAGAAAATTATCATAGTCTTCATATGTAGGAAAAAGCAACTGAACTGTCAACTAAAACCAGATCACTGGCTTTATGGGAATTCTTGGGGAAATGAATTACATGGTTTGATACTGTGCTTGGCAGAGCTTGCCTTCAAATTCTTTTATTTTCTTAAGTGATTTTCTTGATAGCACTTTGGTTTGCTAGCTGCTTTGGTTCATTGTACTCTGTGATTGATTATTCTTTTAGAAAAGCCTCCTGGAGACCTTGCTCATGTGTGCTGCCCCACAGTCGAGCTGAGGCTCATGGGGATCATGTGTTTTTGAGATTTTTTCAGATAAACAGACCCAGTGGGATACATTTAAGTATCTCTCTGTGCAGATCTTTTATAAACATTTGGCTCATGAAATAGTAGACATTGGCAAATCCAAAATCTACAGAGTGGATGTCTCAATTTGAATCCAGGAACCTGAAGCTCCTGTAGAGCCAGGAAGGCTGCTTTGAACAAGCTGAAGACTGGTGTTTCTCTCATGGTGACCAAGCAGTGTGGCAGCATTGTCTTCTCTTCAGACCTTTAACTGATTTGATGAAGCCCATATCATATTGTGATAGTCAGTATTCCTTACTTAAGCCCACTGATTCAAATTTTACTCTCATCCGAAACTGTTTTCATAAAATCACACAGCATATGGTTTAATCAGCTCTCAACCACTACATGCCCAGTTAGGCCGACCCATAAAAACAGTTCCACAAGTAGGACCACATCTTGTTGAATTCTGTTTCACTGTATAGTAGTATACTGCCACATAAAACATTTGGGGCCTCTACAGACTGTGAGGTGAACTTAGCAATTGTCCAATGGCAATACAGGCAAAAGGAAAAGAAGCAAGTATAGAGTGAGCCTACAAATAAAAGACCAGTCAGAAAAACCAAGAGAATTAGGGGATACCATAGGGTGATGATAAATTGACTCAACCCATGTAAAGCTTCCTTTCCTGACTCTGAACTGCAAAAGTCAAGAAGCCATGGCTGACAGAAACAAGAAGGGAAGGAAGATACCTGGACAAACTGTCTATACTGTTATATCTATGTGTGACATTTGCTTATAGAAATTTATTGATTAGTGCACTGATTGTGCTTTATCCTAAACCAGCTATAGTGAGGGGAAAATCCACAGCATTAAGTTTAATTCCATAAAAAATGCAGTCATCTGGTGTTCAATTTCCTATCCTCAGCTAAACAATTTCTCCTTTAATATGAGGGTTAGGAAAGCTGTATTTCCCTGTATGGACACATAGAATTGACTCTAATAGGGTCCCAAATGAGAGTGTCCCAGACACTCAATGCCCACTTTCCTTCCCCCATGGCAGCTGTATCCCTTTCCTTGAGAGAGTTTAGGAGTCTGTGAAAGAAAATGGTTGCAGTTGTGGTCCTTCTGCACATAATTGATGATCAAGGTAAGGGCAGGATTAGAATATGACAAGAGCTTCTGTGAAATTTTCATCATTGATTTAATTAGGGTCTAAATCTGTTCAGAGGCCACAGCAAGGATATTTTGCAGAAACAAAGACACTAGCTTGTTTTCTTTTAGTGTTGCTTTGCCCTTTCTTAATGGGAATGGATCCACCATTACTTGGTTTTGTCATGGTATACATAGGAACCTTATTAACTCCCTTGAGGTAACAGCTTTCTCACTTGAACAGTAGCTGTAGTAACAGACTGTTGAGGCTTCAAAATCATATTTGAGTAAGGGTCAAAGAGCATAATTGTTAGGTCTCAAGACTGAAAACAAAGCCAGACTTCTAATTGGCAAGAATGCTCTCCTGAGAGTTGCATTCCAGAAACTCTGAGTGGGTAAGACACGAGCATAATGTTTCCTGCATTACATTATGAATCACTTGCATTCCAAATTGCATCTGAAATTTGGTGTATTCAGGAAATTTTTTATTTGAGCTGTATGCCCTAGGGGTGGAGTAAATGAGAAACATTTGTGGCTATGTGGCTTGCTTGGTGGAAAACGTCAATACTTGGTCCAATTTTTTTGGACAAGGGATTAAGAATTTCAGGTCTGTTTTGGCAGATGATTGGAACTCCTTCATGGAAGCTCAATTATATTTGTAGGTTTGCAATTTATTTGATTTTTGGAAATTTGCTTTGGAAATGATGATTAAAT
Source organism: Ondatra zibethicus (assembly GCA_004026605.1). NCBI lineage: Eukaryota > Metazoa > Chordata > Mammalia > Rodentia > Cricetidae > Ondatra > Ondatra zibethicus. The sequence goes on from PVIU01006870.1 coordinate 80,708, forward strand.
ATCTAAATTGCCGAAGAAGGATCCAGGGACTCTTTGCAGAATAATCAGTTGAATTGTGTATTTAGACTTTGGAAACATTTCCAACTTAGACTAGAAAGTTCTGAATATGAAAGATGTGTCTATAATTGATGCAGAAGCCCTCTTAAACATCTGAAGAGCAGTGACGCTTCTCAGAGTTACTTTTGTGCCTCTAAATGAATACATGTGTATAGTATTTGATAAAGTATGGTAAGTCAGTGTTTTATAGGCTTATAAAAACCAGTGTTCTGATTTTTAAATAGAGAACCATTTAGTTAAAATTACTCAGCTAAAATAGTGAATTGCGCTATTTGGAAAAGAAACTGAATTCTTTGTATTTTCCAAGGTACCATACTTTATGCTTCTCTGTACCCCATCTCCAGATGTCTTCCCTAGGGCCTTTGCTGTATGTATGTGGTTGGCATGAACGAAGAAGTGACTTTGTGTTTATGGGGATCTTGTCACATGAAGGGAATCTTTGGGTCCTCATTGATATCAAGAAGAAGGCTGGATATGAAGATATTCTAAATGATGAAGAATTAGAGCAAGGCCTCAAAGAGCAACAGAGATTCATTCTATTTCTGGCCTCAGTTTAGCGTTCTTGCACCACATGCTCCACTTTCACACAGGTTACCTCCCTTCGAGCTGTGCACAGCTGCAGGGTCTGCAGATTAGGTCAGGGTAGGGTGTAACTGGGGGAGGATGCTGGGATTTAGTATCAGTTGTATTAGTAATTAACCACATATAAATCACTTGTCTGAAAAATAGTACTTTACATCTGTACCCTATAAAGATTTGTCACAAAAATCAAGATTCTTCCAGAGAAAATGTCATTATAAACCAAGATATTACTGGTATTTGGCATAAACTTTAATTCGAAGATTGAGAAAGAAAAAATGGAAAATTTGTCCTTTATAAGTCATTTGTAGACTTTACATTTTTCATCCTCACAGAAAAAAAGGTATTAACAGAAGTTAGTGATGAAGCAAAAATTGTGCCCCCATCTGCCAACACACTCAGTAATAGCTTTCTGTGCAGAGTATTGCCCATCACATCCTTAGTCGCAAATGGAACAAAATTTGTCCTTAGGCAACTTGAAGCTCCTTTTACGGAGTGTGTATGGCTAAGACAGATATGTCAATAGGAAGAATGCTAAGCACAGTGTTTTATAGACTCTGCAAATAGCCATTCAAAGTGATGAATAAAACATTATTGGTGAAAGTGCTTTTTTTAAAATTGAGGTAAGTTTTGATGAGAAGATCTTTTGTACCTCTAATCCTAGAAATCATAGCAATTGTTAACTCTATGTCCACCAAAGGCCAGTTCATTATCTGTGTCTCTCCCAGCGGTAAGAGCATGTTACTATGGTGTGTCACCAATATGTTATGGGAGTCATTTCTTAAGAATATAGATTAGTTTATACTGCACATCTGTATGCATGTGTAACTGTGTTAGTTACCTGTTCGTAACACACTTATCCTAAATTGAACACTTTGAAGCAGTAAGCAAGTATCCTTTTACCTATTTCCTGAGGGTAGAACTCAGGAACAGCTTAGTTGGGGGTTCCAACCCCTGGACTTTGATGAGTTTACAGTTAAGCAGGCAGACAGAGAAGTCTTAACTGAAGTATTGAAGACTTCTTTACACCTGGAGAATGCACTTCTAGCCTCCCCCACATGGCTGTTAGCAGGATAAACGTGTACTTTATGGAAGATTGGGTAAGATCAATGGTAAAAACAGCTGCTTGACAGAGAATCAGAAAAAGTATGGAATACAAAAGAGTTTGGGTAATGTTAAGAAACATGGTTGAAGAGAATGGTAGGAGAAGAGGGAAGGGAAACTGGTTGGTATCTAAAATAAATAAAACAACTTTATGAAAAAAATAAACATGGTTGAAAGTAGCTTTCTTGTTTGAAGGATTGCTCCAAGCTCATGGTTCTGCCCTGTGCTGGCCAAGCAGGTTACTCTTTCAACCATCTGGTAGTTAACTGAGAACTTGCAGAATGCTGAGCCCTGTCCTGAGGACTGGAGGTACCATAACAATGTAGCTCCTGTATTCATTGCAGAAAATAAAGACTCTTTAAAACTCTGCTCCTGTTCATGTGAGTTGGTTGGATTTAAGAATCTTTTGGATTCTTGTACAGATTAAATCCGTACAGTAGCATCGTGAAGAAACTTGAGCCTTGTTAAGATGGCAGGTGGTAGGCAAGCATTGCACACTACAATCCCGGTGGAATAAACTGGGGTAAGTTGGGTGGATAACAGCTATCAGAAGTGGCAGGAGACAGCTGAGACTCTCTAGGTGGTGGCAGAGTTAAATAGAAACAGAACATGGGAAAAATAGCTCAGGGGCTATCCTTCAAGTACTGCTGAGTCTGGGGAGCCCCTGTTCCAGTGAGAGGGAGTGACCAGAGCCATGCCTGAGACACAAAGTCTCAGAAACTTGCCACTGAACTCTGAGCAGCAGATTTTTAAAGAAAAGAGGAAGGAAGGCAGAAGAAAGGGAGGAAGATCAGAAAAACATGGTTGTCTTGTAAGGGCCAGAAGAGGAGAGAGTTTGCTGTGGGATAGGGTCTCCTAGTAATATTAGAAACTTCACCCATAAAGTCTTACCAACATGACCAGCCAAATGGGAGCTGAATAAGGATGACACCAATGAACATGCTAAACAAGATAAAGAAAAACCCATGGGGCCTCAGTTCTATCTACACAATCAACTACAGGCAACTGAGGAAATCTGGGAATGGGTGAGGAGGTCTTCCCCAGGGAGTGCGCACTAGCTGGTTTTCCAGTGCCAAATGATCAGTCCTGAAAACATACATGCAAGTATAATTATAATGTTATAAAAGTACTCCAAGAGTACTAAGTATGTCACGTGCGCGCGCACACACACACACACACACACATACATACATACACACACACACACACACACACACACACATCTCAGTCTGCTGTACAACCAGTGGCTCCTCCTCGTCAAGGTTGTTTTGAAAGTATAACCTCCAACAGATTGAACTGTTAATTCCAGTACTCCACTGTTTAACCAGCCATTGCAACCTGACCTAACTCAGAAAACTCTGACACAGATAATAAAGTCATAAAGGTTTGCTGTGAAGTAATAGGGTGGTTACAATCATGTTTAACAAATGAAATAAAGGAATATTTGTATTTGAGAGTCAGTGAACCTTGCATTAGATACAGCAGGATACTGTTTCTACTACTATAAGGTTAAAGAGTTGTGGTTGAAATGAAAGAGGAAGTCTACAAATTCTTAGCTGTTACCAAATGTAATGACAAGACTCATTTGCTGTAGATACATTGAAGCTAAAAAGCCCAACAAGCTCACTTATCAGAGAGGAAATTAAACTAATAGTCACATATGTGCTCATGTAAGTGTGAATGTGTACTGACACTAGCATCTAGGCTCTCCAATTAAGGTTGCTTTCTTCTTGCTGCTGGGCAACATCCAATTTGCATGAACACACACAAAGGAAGAGAGGTCTTTGTTGTATTTTTCAAAGTTGGAGGTACATTTGATGGTGAGTTTTGGATTATTGTTTGTGGTTGTCACTGAGATAGTAAGAAGATGTAAATGGAGTAATTGAATGAATTTACTAACTAAATACTAGAATTAGGTATATTTTCGGCTTTGTCAATAGATTTTGGGTTTTTTAGGGAAGTTTCTATTCAGAGAAAACCACTACTCCTATATATATGTTGCTTCTCAGAAAGTGATCCAAGATAAAACAGGAAGGTCTACATTTCATCAGTGAATTACAAAGTATTCAAAAGACTCTTTGTGATTTCTGTTACCCAATGTGTATTCTGAGGGCTCTGAAGTCTACTGATTCACAAATCCGAGGGACAGGAGTGGCTTTAGAACGCTGATCTGGTTATCTTGATTATCTTTGTCATCAGTTGAACTCTGACATGATTTAAAAAGACAGCAACAGAGCAATGGACAAAGAGGCTCCTATGTAGTTGTGGGGTTGGCTGTAGAGGTTTGTGACATTGGGAAAATGCGGAGTTCAGGGAAAGAGCGTGTGTATAAGATTTGAGCATGAACTTCCTTTTCATTGGGAGCTTTGTAGTTGATGTTCATAGACAGCTTGACAGTGGCTATGTATATCGTTTGATTGATAGCCCCGCGCACTGTCTTATGTTTAATTAATTGGGCATTTGTCTGACTGACATGCCTATGGCTTCTCCAGCTGGCTTGAGATGATCATATTTAATATCCTGGCATGAACAAAGATAATAGCAGTAATGTATTCTGGCTTCTGTCCCTGAGGTCAGTTGAGGTCCTTGAGGTGGGTCTTTACACATTTTCTATGGTATCATCTTTCCATTCAGAGGCAAGAACAGAAAGGGGATAGTCATTTTTACTGACACTTATTCCAGTTATTCCCCAGCTGAGCTGTGAGAACTTCCCCAACTCCATTCAGTTCCCATTTCTATATTTTGAAATATAATACAATTTCATAGATCTTACCTTTTCCTTTATATTTTAAAATTGTATATTATTAAGTACATATTCATTTATAGTGATATCTTTGCTTATACTGTATTTCAGCTCATGAAAATACTAATGCCATGCATATAATGTTGACATAAAATCATTCTTTGAAACACTTTGCTCCTTAGTATAGGGTTTAGCTCATTATTAAAACCCATATGGTAGCCTCATGATAATTTTACTTTCAGAAAGTCCATTGGTAAGTGTAACCAAAGCAGAGAAGCACATAGAAGTGATTTTCCATAAATTATGATACATCAAATTATTATAAAACCCTACCACATTTATCAGTTTTTTGCTTCGGTGCATCCTAAGATCAAATACATCTCTCTATGTTATTGTTGAAAACAAATGAACAAAATCCTGTACTAGATTGGTGAACAAACCTAAAGCTTACTATATGATGTTTAAATGGCAGAACAACGTTAGAACCCTGTTGACCCCTTAGTCTGCCGATTTCTCTATGTGCAGTATCTGCCAGTTCCAGAAATTCCACACTTTATTATAATTTTGCTATTTTTTTAAATCCCAGAAATAGTAATGTTCTTTATTTAAAGCCAGGAGATAGTTTTCATAGCCAATTCTTTTAAATCTAGTGTTGGATTGAAATCTTGGGCATGATGGGGCTGGAGTTGTTGCTCATTTGGCAAAGTGAGTGCCCGAAACCCTTAAGGCCCTGGCTTCTTCTCCCATCACTGTGTAAATTAGATGTAGTGGAACATGCTTATAATCCTAGGATTTAGGAGATGGAGGAAGGAGGGCCAGAATTCAGGGTCATCCCCGGTAATATAGAAAATGTGAGGACATTTTAGACTACCTATCTGAGATCCTGTCAGGTATGGCAATTCCTAGGGATGCTGGAAGAGTTGAACTTAGTAGCTAGGTTACCCCAGTTTATTATATTTGAACTTATTGGATGAGGTAATCTTAAAGCATTCGATTTCCACCAAGTCATATTCTTGTGGTACATACCCCATCACATTGGGTTTAATGATAAAGATGGCACTGATGCTAAGAACTAGTTAATGGGAATGTGTATGTGATAGGCACTGTGCTTTCCATTTTGCATGTATCATGTGCTTTAATTCTAATAGCTTTTCCCAAATGCTGGTACTACTGGAGCTCAGGTTGCCGGGTGTGGGAGTGTGGGGAAGAAGACTTTGTTATGTGTACTGTGACATCCACTTTTATTTCAATTCTTCCGATGGAGAGATGGGGTAAACATATAGTCAAGTTTTATCTGGAAGACTCAGTGGAATTCTTGTACATTTTAGAGCCATGTTTTACATAGGCTTTCAATTCTTTATTTTCAAAAGGCCCCGGGGCACCTGCAAGGCACATGCTGTGTCTTTGAGCTGCTGAGCTGCACCATGAGTGCTGTGACATGTGCAGCCCTCTAGTACTGAACGCTGGCCATTTTCCCATCTGCGAGACTTACAGGAAACCATAGCTGAGAAGCTGCGTGAGACTGATGGCACCTATTAGGGAGCGCGTTGGTTAAGATGACGTCACTGTGGAAGACTATAAGTTGTCTGTTTTAATGTTTGAAACCACACTACAGTTTAAATTAAGCTTTAAAAATGCATGTCCAGGAGGGGAAAGTATGGAAGGAGAGCGGAGAAAAATATATAGCTCAATAAAAACAATAAAAATAATTTTAAAAAATGCATGTTCCTATTTTGTGATTGTTAAGAAAGGGGATACAAGTAATATTCCTTTATCTTGACCTTTGGATGTCACACATCTCATTACATTACAAACACACCTGCTCTCTCTCCTTTCTCCAGGCTTAGAAAATGGTTCCATCTGCTTTTTGAAGCAGGATTTTCTGCCTCTGGGTGTAAGTGTCTCCAGGCATGTTTGCCCCCCCTTCCTCCTGCCACATCCACAACTTTACCTCCAATGTGCTGTTCTCCCCATGCTCCCCTGACTTCTTCCACCTTCTGCAGTTGGTGGTTTTTCCTCAGGTCCCAGTGGACTGTACCATGAAACCACTGGATGTTTCTCTACATCCTTTAACTAAATTCCGCAGTAACCTCCAGTGCCATTAACCATCTCTGTCTTCAGACACTCTGTTTTTTTTTTTCTTATATCACCCACCTCTCAGCCACTCTTTACTAATCCATTTTAAAGCTAAGTCACTCAGAACTGTTGGTGACCATTGAATTACTTAGAATTTGTTAAGAATGGAAAATTGAGCCACAACCCATTTTTGTAGCTCCTTGTGTTTTCCTAAGTGATGTTATTGCTTTCTGCTGTCTTATTAGTTTAAAACAAGGATGCATATGGTAGAGTGCTCAACCTTGGACTATATAGTCTCAAGCACAGTTGTGTGGTATGTGAAATATACCATTTAGGCACAGTCTTTCAACACTTGATCCAAGCTGGAATCAGGCCCTAGCTGGGGACTTGGTGTACTCCTTGAGTCCATTCCTACTGCCTATATTTTATGTCTCTCTTGATGGCAGAAGCAGTGTGAACAGGTCCCTCACTGTCCTGCTCCAGACTTCCCACTGTGAGGGACTGGCTGTGCCACCTGGAACTAGAAGCCAGGATAGACCCTTTTTAAGTCATTCTGATCAGAAAGTTTATCACAGCAGTGAGAAAAGTAACTAATTTAGGAAAAGAGGAGATGGGAGGGAGGAGACACATGTGTTTAGATAACTCTAATAAGATGTAGAATATTAAATATATTAGGAATGATAATATATAATTAAAGTACTTTTTTTCTCTGATGGAGTTTAGCACAAGTCAAGGATTCAGATAAATAAATTCAGATGTAGTAAGAGACAGGATTGAGCAGCCTGGGACCTGCTGTTTAGGACTCTGGTGTGGTTATGTGGCTGAAAGACTTCTTTCTTAATGTGATATAGACTATTATTTGATCAGTTATGCAAAGCTAGCCCTACTGGGAAGTTATGCAATTTACGTTTCAAACGTTTTATTTTAACTTAAAGATAATTATGCATTTCTTCATCATAGTTTTGATTTACGACCAAAACCTTTTTCATTCTGAGTATAGTTTCTCACAGAATTTTCTACTGTATCCTAATATAATGTAACAAGCAGAGAACCACCTTCCACCTGAGGAGAACCTCCCAGTGTCACATAGCCAGCTCTGAGGACAGCTCCAGGCACATCCAGGAGCCACCCTGTGGGGTTAGAAGAAGTGAGTGTGCAGGGCAGTGAAGTCTGTCCTCACTTGTGTATCTACAAAACCGCGCCTCAAGTTCCCTATCCCTGTAGCACTTGTTTGTTCTAAAGTTTCTTGGTCTTAGACAAATTATATGCATGAAAAAAATGAAGTATAGTTTTATTTATTTTATTTTCCTCCAAGCAGAGCCGTGGTTTGTTTCTTTTGCTTTTGCTTCACAACAGTTTCATCTAGTGAGTATCAGGGAAGGATGTCTGTATTTGCTTAGGGATCTGCAACTGGTGCCGCTTTGTTCACAGGCTTGGTTTTGTAGTAGTTGTTGTTGTTGTTTTATTTTTGTTTGTGTTTTTGTTTTTCCACAGACTTGGTTTTTAAGACTGAATCTGTTCTCCTGGATAGTGAACTGTTCCTTGCTGTGTGGTGGGTCACCAGCCATGATTGTAAAGGATACAGATTTCTCTGCACTTGTGCCTACTTAATGTTACCTGAATGTGAAGTTGATTGTTCTGCCTTTTTCATTATTATAAACACAACTTGTCCTTTTCTCGCCTCATGTCAATTCTTGCTTTGTTTGTTTATTTTTTTATTTTTGAGACAAAGTCTCGCCTGAAGCCCAGGCTGGCCTCTAACCCTAGGTGCTTCTTTGATGCATCAACTCCCTATGCACACCAAGTGCTGGTATTAGATGTGCACATTATGGCAGCTGCTTGTTTTGTCTTTATTTGTTATAGATAAGGTGTTGCTTTGTAGCTGAGGCTGTTCTTGAATTTCTGATTTTTCCTCCTACCCTATGAGTACTAGGATTATGGTATTACTATCATGTCTAGAAAAAGCTCTAGTAGTTTATAGTTATAAAGTCTTATTCCTGTTTGCATGGGTATAGCTGCCAGGTTGAATGCTTTACCCACATGTTATCCACAGGGAAGGATTTCACTGCAGCTGTGTGTTTTCCTGGCAGAAAGAACATTACTGAGGCTGAGTGAGGACTTTTGAAGCTTTCTCTTGCATGTGTCTCATGGTGTTACCACTGGAATCCCATGTGTCAGGTGCCATGTGCTCAGACATGCTTAGAGGGCAGAGAGTTCAAGGGCCTTCAGAGTCACGTGGCAGCTTGCAGTAGTTAGGTTAAAATACTTTGTTGATAATAGTTACATCTCATCTTTAACATATTTTGTTGTTAGATTAATGTTGTAGATATATGTCATTAATTTTACTGTAGAATTTTTTCCTAATGTTTCTCATCTTTAGACATGGTGTTTATATGCAGCTTGAGACTTATTCAGAGGGTTAGTAAGGAGGAATTAAGTGAGATGATAGCAGGTATCAAATTCTTGTTATCGTATTAGTTTTCTTTACTTTCATCTTTTGTCTTTTCATGCATGTAACTATTGAGTAGCAGTTCAACAACCTCTCCACTCTAGGGTAAAGCATGCATTCGTAAGCTGATTTTCTTGTGCTTGGATTATGGCTTGATCACTTCAGCCGGATGGTATGGATTTTCACGGCTTACTGCCTTTGCAATTGAATAGTTGTGCCTTTGCCAAGTGTGCCATCATGGTTTCCCTTATACCATATACATGTGGACAGCAGCCTGCCAGTAAGTAAACAAGGACCGAGTTATGTCACAGACAGATGCAGCTGAAGTACCAAAGCACCTGTTCCTCATCTGGAGTTATGCTTATTTGCACACAGTGGGAATTAATATTTTCTTGTGAAAGAAGGTAGAGTTACTTTTGCTGTTTCCAAATAGTGCAAATGAGCCTTAGGTGCATGAGTTCATGAAGTCTACCCCAGTTGAGACATGGTGCTTGAGTGGGGATGATAGGAAAATTGTCAGGGAAGGCTGAGGTTTATAATTATTGTTGCTGTTGAAAGGAGGTAGAGGATTTCAAAGTATGATTCTTTTTAAAAGATGTATTTATTTACTTATTTATTTTTTTGTGTGTGTGCATGCATGTGTGCATATGCATGCTGTATGTATGTTGGTACCTGAGGAGGCCAGAAGAGACTATTAGATTCCCTGGGGCTGGAGTTCTAGGCAGTTATGAGCTGCTTGATATGGGTGCTGGCAGTTGAATTCAGGCCCTCTGAAAGAGCAGCAACTGCTTATCCACTGAACCATATTTCCAGCCCTGAACATTAGATTTGTCTCCTAAACTTCCGGGAATGAGTCTGTCCATTAGTTGACAGACTCAGAAAAACTCAACAAGAGGTATTTTGAGTTAGTTTGGTTATAATCACTGCCATAGTATAGTAGTCATTATGAAAGAATTCATCAAATGATGGCTTAAATTACTCAGTAATTTTGGAGAAGAGGGCTCTCAATCTTACAGGGTTCGATATTCTAGCTTCTCATCCTGGTTTGATTGTGTTCTTAGTTTATGGCAATCTTTCCTAAGTTGGACAAGCTCTGAGAGCCAGTTCTATGAGCATTTTTCCTTCTGCTCCATTCTGTCACTTGTGACCGACAGCTCGAGCCTAGCAAAGGAGGAGGTAAGTCCAACATCAGTGCTTTGTAGCTGAAATAGAGGCCCTGTGTGGTAGGTAAGGAGCCTTGCTCAATTGACAGTCTAGGAGCACCAAGGTAAAGGTAGAAGAGCTGCCTCTAGACACCTATGTAAACATTATTCTCGCGAAGCACACATGAGTGCTTACTCTATAGAGTACCTTAAGGCTAATTGCTGGAAGATGAACATCTACTGATCATGAGGTCAAGGTCATGTAGTATATAGAAAAATGTAAGCCCTGTAGATAAGTCATCATCTACAAGAGTTACCCCTCCACTTTGGCTGGAGATACTAAATGAATCAGCACATTTATTAAACAATAGTAATTGGCTTTAAAATGATGAATTGACCATCTTCTTGGGTAAATGTGTGAAAGTTCACATACAAATTTGTATGTATAGAGAACATGTTGACTGAAAACAACAACAAAACTATAGCTGTTTTTTTTTTTTTGTTGTTGTTGTTGATTGCAAAACCTTAAGAATCCTTACTGAGGACAGCATCTACAGACTTTGCTATAAACTTTGTCCCTTTGACTCATCCTCAACACTTCCATGCTCATTTTCCGTATACAGTCTGTCAAGATTTATTGAGAGTTTGGCTGCTTCTCACTACCTCCATGGTTCTAGTATATAGTCCTCACCAGTGGACTCATTAGTGGATTGTTGTAGGAGCCATTCTTCAAATAAAGGAAAATATAAGCTGACGTGACAAGTTCCCTCTGTCATCCTAAGCATTTTACTGCTTACTTTTTATAAAATATTGAACAGATTCTATGAGAATTCCTAATACTTGATGACTACTCAGAGGAAATAATCCTCTTGGAAAATACATACAGCACTTTTGAATCACATGGGTTAAGTGTAAAATTTATAGAAATAAATTGTCAGAGAGTTCTCACCTGAAGGGAAGCAAGTTTATATGGAACATCCCAAATTAAAAGGATTTATATGAATTTAGTAGATTAGATAGGCTAAATTGATAGTCTAGGAGTAGCAAAGTAAAGGTAGAAGAGCTGCCCCTAGACTCCTATGTAAACATTATTCCCGTGAAGCACACATGATGCCACATGTGTCTAGGAAAGGGCAGAGAATTTAGGTCTCTTTATAGATTGATCAGCTATGTGACCAATAGCTCAACTTCTGCAAACATTAGTGTCCTCGTCTATAAAGTGGCTATATTAATAAACATATAAATACTTTATAGAATACATTTTTATGTTTTAATAAATATAATTAGAATATCTTAATACATATAATCTGTTCCATGGGATTACTGGAAAGATTTAAAGTGTTAATAGCTACAAAATCTATTAACATGCCACCCCATCATGTGCTTAAATAAGCAGGAGTGTTAGCTATTTGTCTATTTGCTTAATTTATTTTTAATTATGTGTATTTGTGTTTGTGTTTGTGTGGGGTATGTGCATGTGCTTGCATGTAGCCACGGAAGCAAGAAGAGGACACTGAATCCTTTTGAGCAGGCAGTTGTGAGGCCGCTCATATAGGTGCTTGGAACCTAATTAGAGTACTCCTTGACAGCAGTATATGTTTTAAACCACAGAACCATCTCCCTGCTATTATAGTCTTAACATAAATTTGAAAGCTAGTGGTTAAAATATTCACTTTCTTTTCAAAAGCTGTTTCAGCAAATCAAGGTTGCTTTGGCAAGGCTATCTTTATTAATCTTTGCTTGACTAAGTTGCTCTCAGCCAAAAGTTGAATCTGTTTCCATTCTCCCCCAACCAGACCTCTGAACCACCTAGCATTTGATAATTTCTGCTCACCAGTTAGCATACTAACGGGCTGCTATGGCTTGGTTTCTTCTGACTTCTTGTTAACTTAGCCCTGAGGTAATCAGTCACAAGGTTTTCCTTCAACTGAGAAATCTCTCACAGCATGAAGTTTTCATTGTTAACAGTGGGAGAGTTCTAGGCAAGAAAGGACAGTAGGTAGACCTAACTATATACTCAGGATGTTCTCCACAGCCACATTCTCAACTAGGTTTTCCTATCATGGATACTAGTTGGGTCTACCCTGGCAATCTCCTGGCCCAAAGAAGAAGTGAACTATCTTAGTTTGCATCATCTTACGATGATAAACAACAGAGCAAAAACAACTTCTAGGGAGGAAGGGCATTTTATGGTTTACAGGTTTCATCATGGAGTGGGGTTGGAGCTTAAGGCCAAACCTGAAGTGAGGAATGAGGCAGAGGTCATGGAGATGCTGCAGATTAGCTTACTTTTGATAGCTTGTTCAGCCATCTTTCTTTTACAACCCAGGACAATCTGCCAAAGGTGTGACACTGCCCACATCACTCATTAATCAAGAAACATACCCCACAGTCTTGCCTGCAGACCAATCTGATGGGAGCACTTTCTCAATAGAAGTTCCCTTTCTAGATGGTTCTGGTTTGTGTCACGTTGACAAAGACTAGAAGCACATGAACTCTTAACATTCAGAACCAGTTATGTTCCAGGTATGCTGATAAACTCTCATAATCTGAACCCATTTCTTTTTCTGGTCCCTAGAAATGAAAGTCCCCTCTTTTATGCAGTCCCCAGTACGCTTCTGGAAAACAATGAAGAAAACCATGCCTTAGAATAATTATGAAGAAACCTCTCAACTCCCCACATCTTTTGAGAAACAGTTTATCTTCAGCCAAAGATGCTTTTATAGTAGAACAGAAGAAAACAAAATAGAGTCCTGTTCTCTTCTGTTCTAATACGAAAGTAACAGAAGAAAATCACAAAACCTTTGGATTGTCTGCCATTAGAAATGAGCCCTCATTTATACGTGTCTCTTACTATTTTAGATGTTGCCTTAGCTAGGGTTAAATATTGCTGTCATAAACACCATGACCAAAAACAACTTGGGGAAGAAAGGATTTATTTGATGTATGTTTCCATATCACTATTCATCATTGAAGGAATCAGGAGAGGAACTCAGATGGGCACAAATCTGGAGACAAGAGCTGATGCAGTAGCCATGGAGGAGTGGTGCTTACTGGCTTGCTCCTTGTGGCTTTCTCAGCCTGCTTTCTTATAGAACCCAAGACCACCTGCTCTAGAGTGGCCCCACCCACCATGATCTGAGCCTTCTCATATTAACTGCTACTTAAGAAAATATTCTACAGTTTTGCCTGCAGTCTGATCTTACAGAGGCATTTTCTCAATTGAGATTCTCTCTTCTCAGATAAAATTAGCCAGCACAGACTTGCTGGTTTAGATATCTATAGTTATAAGATATCTATCTATATTTCTGCCTTTCCATACCAATAAAGGTTGATAAATCTTTAAAAACCAGTTAGAAATTTAACTTTTTTTAACTGGTTGGGCATTTAGGATGTTGCAACACTTTGATATTATACATAGCTTATAGGAGTAGAAATTTGCTAAATGTCAGGTGCAAGTAAAATCAAGCAAAATGAGAAGAGACACAAACACAAAATATTCAAATCTATGAGCAATAATGGAAGAGATAACAGTTAAAAATTGCTTGCTATATAATAAATCTATTAGCTTGTGAAAGCTAGTGGTTTGGGAATTTTTTGAGCAGAATATAGTCTTGAAGAACTTTATAAATTTCTGGCTCTATCACCTGAAGCCTTAGGCAAGCCATAAACAGTGTCTTAGCACTTAGCTAGAGTCCCAAGAAAGTGAACTCCCAAAATATAAATAGCAGGCAAAATTCCTACATGGAGGGACTATGTTGATGAGACTAAGCCCTGAGCAGAAATAATAGGTGTAATAATGAGAAAGATGAGGGTCAGAATGTCAGAACAGGCCTACGGATAATAGGAAGTTGGTGTTGAGTCTCAGTGCATTACAGCAATACTCATTTTCTAAAATATATTTTTATTCTTCATGTGAGTATGTCTGGCTGAGTGTGAGCATGTGCTTATGTGTGTGCAAGTGCCTGTGTGGGGGTCCTCTAGATCTGGTGTTCCAGACAGTTGTTAGCTGCTGAGTAGTCTCTCTATCTCCTAGATCTGTGCTCCTCCCATCCTTCCCACTTCAGTGCAAGAGATGATAAGGCACCGAATGAGCCTGCAGGTTAGGAAAACAGCTCCACAAGGTTCCAGAAATTAGTGACATGGCAGGTTCTGACAGAGCTTGGAAAGGGAATAATATCATGATAAAAATTACAGGAATTGGGATGACATTAAAAATTAATACATTGTAGCTATTAGGTTTGTTTTGCTCCAGAAGTTCATTTTCTGGTTGGTTAGCATTTGTGATCTGTGGTCAGGCACCATGTAGTGAGGAACATGTGGGGACTGGGAGGGTCCAGAGTCCAGGCGGTCCCTTTGAGGGCAATACCCCAATCAACTTCCTGTGACTGGGCTGCACCTTGTAAAGGCTCCACCCTCCTAATAGCATCACATGTTAGAGACCAACGCTTTATGCGGTGGACATTCATGATCCCAAGGAAATTAGGAATGTGGTTTTAACAACATGGTCGCAAACACATAGGAGGAGACTCGAGGCCTTGGTAATGGTGTGAATTATATGGATAAGGGTTTTCCCATTCCTTAAACAGCTGTGTGTTATGCCTTTAGCTGCATTTCTCTTTATATTATAATGTGGCTGAGCACACCAGGTTGTAAAAGGCTGCCACTGCTTTTTGTTAAAAATCTAGTAAATATTAAACCCCGATTTCATCACAGAGCCTCCCAATAAACATGCATCCCTTAAAGTTATAGTTTAATATAATGTTATCATGTTTTAAAATTAAAGATTATTTATTGCTATACCAACTATCACAAAATGACTGATGTACCAGAAAGCAGTTTCAATTAGTTTTCTTGAATATAGATCAGATAAGCACAGAGATTTATGGTTGTGTCTGAGTCTTCATAAAGCAAATCAAGTGCTTGGAGAAACTGAGACTGGGAAGGTCTGGTTCTCATTTAGTCTCTTCTATCGATTGTGACTTTGTTATTTTGTTTCTTTATTAGTTTCACATCAAGAGGAGTAGTTTATAAAGATTGCTTCAGTTTTCCTAATTAGAAATACGTATATTCTGGAGGTGTGGATGGTCTGAAATATGGTCTTATCAACTGTGACTAACACATATTGAATCTTTGTGTTTTCTCTCTCCTATTTTGGTGAATAATGATAATCATTTCTGTTTTTCTCCAGGGAACTCTTTAAATATATATTTTTTTTAAATTGCAAATATACTTAAAAACAAAAGTTGGAACTTGGTGGTGCACTCTTATAATCTTAGCACTTGGGAAACAGGGCCAAGAGAATTGTATAGTGACACCCAGTAGAACTGTATAGTGAGACATTTCTCAAATGCTGTGCTTATTATCTTCATTGTCAACATGACAGGATATTCAGCACCATGGAAACACCCATCTGTACATGTCTGTGATGATACCATGAGAAAGATTTACCTGAGTTCCATGGGAGGACCCACCTTGAATGTGGGCAGGCACCAACCTAATAGTCTGGGTCCTCAGACTTAATAAAAACAAGACATGGAGCTGAGCACAGTGTTCTATCTCTGTCTGCTTCCTGGCTGCAGCTGCAATGTGACCAGAGCAATGACTTCCCAGACTATGATGGATCAAACTCTCACAAACTATCAGAACAAACCCTTCTGTCCTTAAGTGCTTTAGTTACAGTTGGGTAGGGGAATGGGGGAGGTAGTTGGAGACTCAACAATTCCATAGGGAGTAGCTCCTTCCCAGTCCTAAAAATACATGTAGATTTAAATAGTTTCTGAGTTTTCTGCTTATGTATACTGCACCTTGGCATCTAAACCAGCAATTCTTAAACTGTGGATTGTGACCTCTTTGGGGGTTCTAACAAGCCTTTTACAGGGGTCCCTATAGTCATTGGAAAACACATATATTTATATTACAATTCATAACAGTAACAAAATTATAGTTATGAAATAGCAACAAAAATAATTTTATGGTTGAGGGGCACCACAACATGAGGAACTGAATTAAAGGGTCACAGCATTAGGAAGGTTGAGAATTATTGGTCTAAACAGCCATTGCACCCCCCCCCACACACACACTTCTTTCTCTGTGGGCACTTTAACTTAAGAACCTAACATGCCCAGGATAGCTAAAACAATCCTATACAATAAAGGAATTGCCGGAGGCATTACCATCCCTGACTTCAAACTCTATTACAAAGCTACAGTAATGAAAACAGCTTGGTATTGGCATAAAAACAGAGATGTTGACCAATGGAATCGAACAGAAGATCCGGATATTAATCCACAAACATATGAACACCTCATATTTGACAAA
>PVIU01006871.1:0-16323 GCA_004026605.1 Ondatra zibethicus
AGAACCTCCTGGAAGTTGGAAGCAAACAGGATCATCAAGCAAAAGTTGGAAGCCAGGGGCGGGGATAGAGGTGGGAGAAATTTCATCCGATGGATGGAGATAGAGACAGAGACCCACATTCACATCAGAGCAATGGATTGAGCCCCAAGGTGCAGGTGAAGAGCAGAAGGTGGGAGAAGATGAGTTAGGAAGTTAGGACTGTGAGGGGCTGGTCCACCTACTGAGACAGTGTGCCTGAACTAATGGGAGCACACCAATCCACCTGGACTGGGACTGAATGAGCATATGATCAAACCAGACTCTCTGAATGTGGCGGCGAAAATTGGCAGATGGAGAACCCACAAACAATGACACCAGGACCTATCTCTTCTGCATGTATTAACTTTTTGAGAACCTAGTCTTTTTGAATGCACTCCTTCCTAGGCCAGGAGGGATGGGGGTGGGCCTTGGACTTCCAACAGGGCAGGGCACTATGCCCTCTTTCAAGGAAGAAGGGGGAGGGAGGAGGGGTGGGGGGGTAGTGGGAGGGGACCGGGAGAAGGGGAAGAAAGGAAAAAAATTTTTTATTTCTTTAATTATGTTCTTGAATGGAAAAAATAAAACAAAACAATGTATGGAAAAAATAAAAAAAAAAAGTTAGTACTGGGGTGGGAAGATATCTCAGTGATTAGGAACACTGGCTGCTCTTCTAGAGGACCCAGGTTCGATTCCCAGCACCCACACAGTGGCTCACAGACAGCTGTAACTCCAGTCCCAGGGGATCCAACACCATCTTCTGATCTCCCCAGGAACCAAACACATGTGAAGTACACAAATACACACACAGGCAAAACCCCCATGAAAAAAACTAAGAAAAAGTAGCGCTTTGTATCCTTGCTTTGGGTAGAATTTGTTAAACAGTATCATTACTGTTCAGTCGGTTCCTTCAATTGGGAGGAACTGGGTACAGTTTCCAAAATGCCAGTGTGACCGTGATGGTGGGGGCATTTTCATCCTTTCCTTTGCTGTCGTGCCCATAGCCTGGGTCCTAGCTTTGCCCCCTAACCGCCCTGTTGCCTTTGGGTAGTTTAGATAACGTCTCTGAGTCTCAAGATTCAGGTTCACAAAGTGAGACACAGTAGTCAGCTTGGAAGGAGTTAGAACATTTCATTAGTGAGTCCGGGTAAATACATCATGGGGTGACCCGGCACCTGCCGACCCAGCACCCAGCGAGTGTCAATAAACACTGGCGTCGGGCAGGCCTTCCAACTTCATTCTGTCGATCCTGACTTGCAAAGAGTTTGTTGCCTGCCACTCTGAAACAACTCAACCTGCTTCTTGCCAGCTCAGTCACCATCCTCCACTGGTGGGCAGTGTGCTCGCAAGCAGAGGCTGATATCTAGGGACGTAAGGTCCTTAGCTGTCCTCATTTAACACAGATCAACACGGATACCTTGCCCCCGAGCATCTGCCAGACAAAGGTCTGGAGCCCTCGCCTGTCGCCTGACTTGTTTGCATGCCTCACTGTACTCGACGTGCTTGACTTTCTGGTTCATGGATGTATTTGTCATGCGAAAGCCATGACAAACGAAGGACAAAGGAGGAAAGGAACCTGCATGTTTTGTATGTTCCCATCCATGTGCTTTGAATAAATGAGTTATGTGGGCTCTGACCCTTCAGCTTTGGGACACTGGGGCAGACACAACACTTGGGATGATCTCTTATGGCCACAGGTGTCTTTGCTTATAGTCTTCAAAAGGCCCCCTGAAGTGGCATAGGGTCTGGCTGCATGGGTTATGGTTGTGCACCACCATGGTCACTGTCACCGTTATAGAGGCAGAGAGTCTGATAAAGTGCTGAAGCAGCTAGTGTCCCGAGAATAGCTGTCCTAGTCAGGTTTCTGTTGCTGTGATAAATGCCATGACCAAAAGCAACTTGAAGAAGGAAGGAGTTTATGTAGCTTATGAGTCCAGATCAGAGGTAATCACCGAGGCAAGCCAGGGCAGGAACTCAAGCAGAAGCAGGAATCATGGAAGAATGCTGCCTACTGGCTTGTTCTTTATGACGTGCTCAGAATGGTTTCTTATACCACCTAGGACCACCTGCCTACATTGGTTAGGCCCTTCTATATCGATCATGAATCAAGAAAATGCACCCCCTCAGACATGCCAACATGCCAATCTGATGAAGGCAATTCCTCAATGGAGGTTCTCCCTGCCCAGCTCACCCTACTTGTATTAAGTTGGCAAAATCTAACAGGCACAGGGCGTGTGCCATCCTGAGAGCAGCGATCTGAGAAGCAGAGTTGCAGAGAGGTCAGTGAAGCTTGTTGATGGACGATGAACCTGGGTCAGATTTCATACATGCCAAATGCTTTCATCTATTGGCTATGGCTGTCTCCTTGAAGTACCACTCAAACCTGCCGCAGAGTAGATGCTCCAGCAACACACATATCACACCCCACAAATCAGAGCGCTGTCGCTCTGCATCTGTGATGTGAATAAGTTCAATTGGACTGGAGACCCATCTGCATTATCACAAAAAAATTCAGCACTACATTTGTCAATGAAAGCCAAGGAAGAGCTGTTAAATCCTTTAAATATAATTTCAACTACTATGAATCTTTAATGGTCATGAAAATGGCTTTAAATCTTTTATCACTCTCTCGTGCAAGAGTGTCTCCCAAGGATTTGCAGAGATCATCATTTGGTAAGTCCTGGCCCGGCAGTATGCTGAGCCGCTGGAGCACAGACTCAGCTAAGAAACAGTTGCTCTCATGAAGGAAGAGGGCATGCATTTCTCACTAACACCAGGCACCTGTCTCGTGCTAATTAGTACCCAGCTTTCCATACCACTTGGCCATGGAGAGTTCCTGCCACAGTCTCACATGCTGATGGCATCAGCTCCAGCTGAGGGCTCGATTTGAAGAGGTTCTAGAGTCTTTAAGAGATAGGACCTAGCAGGAGGAAGGTCACTGGAGGCTGTAACTTGTCGTGCCCCACCATGAGGTGAGGAGCATCTGTCACAGACTTTGAACACATATTCTGCCCCACCAAGGGTCCAGAACCAATGGAGCCAAGGACTGAAACTTCTGAAATCACTTCTGAAACCACCAGCAAAAGAAGTTAATTAGTAACATTAAGTTATTAATATCTGCTAATTTGTTAGAGCAAGAAAATACTAGCATATCTAACAGAGTGTTTTATTTTTCACTCCGTACTTTATGTAAAGAAAATGGGCTTTCCCCCCATTCCTGTGGTTATTCCAAGTCCCCCACTGTGTTCTACAGCACACAGAACAAACATTCTCATTTTCATGCTAACACATTGTGTTTCATGTTCATGGATCTATCTGTGGGTTTGACTGGCTGGCACTGGCTGTCCCATTACTATTCTGTGAGATTATCACTGCCAAAAATCTCCCCTAAACTCAGCAGAAGGGTTTGTAGAGGCAAAGATGGCTCCACATGATACCGAGGAGGCTCCCCATGTCCTCACACTGCAGGTGCTTCCAAGGACTGGATTCCCACTGGAAGCAAAACCCATAGTAAAGAAGAAGAGGGGAGTGTGTATGTGCTCAGCAGGGGCAGACCTCAGACAGCAAAGCCACTCTTTTTACTGGGTTATTCAACCCAATGCTGCCTCTTTAGTTCTTCTAGGGGGCTCAGTTCTCCACCTCTTGATTTTAAATAACTTCCTGAACTATAAATGCAAAGAGTTCCAAATGAAAACTGATTGATAGCCTCGTATAATTATATAATAAAAACACACTGATATACATATACATTATGTGTGGGCTCGTATGTCTATATGCATCTGTATCTATTCCAGAGGGAGGAATATGCAATAATGTCTTCTGAAACAAATTGTCAAGGTGTCAATAAGGAATCTCATAATGAATGTGTGGGTGTGATATGGGGTAATTTCATCTCAATTATATTGCTCAGGCTGATTTCCCAAGACAGGTCTTAAAGGCACAAGTCCCATTCCCAAGCGGGAAGCAGGAGGCTTTGCTTCCTATAGCTCCTTCAAAGCATCACATTTCCAGGCCCAAATGCCCAGCCTGCAGCAGCCAGAGCCATCTGAGGAAACAGGAGTACTAGAGCTCCAGGCCATGGCTATAAGCTTCTAAAACTTACAACTATTTTCTGTGTGTGACCCTCCCCCCACCCAACAGTCACAGCAACCATTCATGGCTAAGAAATAAACAACAGTTTTATGCCCCCAGAGGAATTAGCTATCCCAATGAGGAGTGTTAACCATTGAAAATGCTGGGGAATGACTGAGGGTAAATACGGGTACAGAGTAAGCCAGCACTGCTGGGTGGGGAATCTATGAGGCTCCCACCACCGAGGGACTCCCAGTCCACCCAAAGTCAGTGTGACATGGGACATGACAGGAGCCTAACCCATGGCACCTGGGCATGTAGGGACTTAAGAAAGACTTCTTAGAGCAACCGCCTTTTAAACTGAGCCTAGAACAGGAGTAAAAATATACAATCAGAGCGTAAGAGATGAACATTGAATAGAAAACGCAAAGAGGGGACTCTCAACAAAACACTGTTGGGTAAAGTACAGACTCTATTCAGGAACCTTGCTGGCAAGGGCAAGTGCCCCCAGTCTCCCGTCTCTGGGGCAGACCTGAGAACTTGATGCTGGGAAAGCTGTCTGCGCCCCAGGAGATTATGCCAGTGCTAAGTCTGCCCCCTCTGCACCAGCTGCTTGTGAAGCCCTCCAGGAGACAGACTGGAAGCAGAAAGGGTAGGCCGTAGGCGAGGGCTGAATGCTGAATGAGCTTCTGGAGGAAATGAAGCAAGGACGGACCTGTTATACTCCTTGCGGCATCTAGGAGTAGACTAGCCTGCTAGAGCCAGAAGCCCGTCAGTTTCTCCGGTGCCTCTTTTCTTTCCTCCGTGCAACGCCCCTGTTCCTTATATGCTCTCGGTAGACACTGAGGCCTATCTATGTGGCCTTGGTAGCATTGCTTGACTATTTTCTCCTTTCTTCCTCCTACTATCCCTAAGTTTACCTCCTTATCCAATAATGAGACCGCTATAGTCATGCCCTGATTAGCCTTGAGCCTCTGATCTACCTACCTTCTTGCTCCCAGTCTGGCTTTCCAAAGGGAATATGGGGGTGGCAACTAAAACTAAGGGCCATTTCAACAGTTTGGAGGAAATGTAGTACAGTAGAAGCGTCCTAAAATATATACATATATAAAAGAGAGCTAAATGAAATTGCCAAACCATGAGGAGACACAGACCCTCGAAAGCATTTAAAATCCCCCCCATCTTGACATTTCCAATGCACTCCCTCTTTACCTCCCAGATAAAGCCCAGGCACCTCAGTGTAACCAACAGGTTATGTGCTGCCCTCTTGCCCTTCTGGAGTCCTTATCCCCTCCTTGAACTGCCAAACCCCAGGCACATGGCCTTTACAGTTCCTCTAGTGCCTCCCACTTCTGTTCAATCCCCACCCACCCTGACCACTCCCCTTTCCTCTTGTTGTTAGGTTAATGTGTAAAAGCATTGTGGAAACCATACTCGGGCTTTTCCATTTAGATCCTCTGTCTGGTAGAGCTACATTCCTCTCCATCCCAGGCCACGTGTGTTGGTCTCTGGAAGAGCCACTTAACTGCCCGTGTTCTAGTCCATTTTGCACGAGTTATGAGTGACAGTGACAGAAACCATACCTATGACCCATATAAACCTAACACTCAGCACCCAGCCCAGCACTTGGACAAAGCCTGAAAGGAATTTAAGTGGATGAATGAATAGTTGGATAGACGGACGGACAGAGGGATAGATGGATGTTGGCGCCTTCACTGGACAGGTGAGATGGTTAATGCTAATTGTCTATTTGATTGGTCTTAGAGATACCTATGAAACCGTAAATCACAGCTCATACATTTACATGGATATCTCCAGGTCATAAAGACTCTAACTTCATCCGTGGTTTAATCCTTTGATGGATTCCACTAATTAAAAAAAAAACTATTGAGTCTACTGATCAATTCAAACTTTGAATAGATTATTGGAACTGCTGGAACTGTGAAAAAGAAACCAGCTGGAGCATATTACTGTGAATGTGACTTTGACCCTGACCCGTTTTTTCCTCTCCATGCTTTTCATCTGCCACGATGTGAGCTACCTGCTCCATAATGATATTTGCCATGATGTCCTGCCTTATCAGTCCAGAAACGGTGGAGCCGGTCAACCATGGACCAAAACCTCTGAAACTGTAAACGAAGTAATTCTCTGCTCCTGGAAACTGTTTTTCTCAAGCATCTGTCACAGTAACAAAAAAGTAACTAAGGCAGTGGCTACTTGGATGAGCCAGTGGGTAGGAAGAATGGATACCTGAACCATTAAGTGGATAAAGGGCTAGATGAGTGTATTGACATTGCCTAAGTAACCTGACGAGGAATAAAACCAGGTTCCTTCCTTCCTGGGCCCCACTAACTAGCTAGTTTGGCACCATGTATCAGGTCTTCTAAGGATCTTCAGGATCTCAACGATGGCTGAAAACTGCTAAGAGCTCTCTTACTGCACAAGAAACAGGAGTTCAAAGAAGAAGATCCAGATGAAGGTCCATCAGCATCCTGGAGAGGAAGACCCTTAACATCACTGAAGGCGTCAATCCAGGTGTCAAGTCTTCGCTTACTTCTAAGTCAGACAGTTGTAAACCCTGCTTCTCTCCTCCTAGGGATGTCTTCCTGCCAGTAAGTCAGAATCAGCAAGGTCATGAGCCTTATGCAAAACTATGTGTTCAGATCATATACTCTTCAGATAAAAGTCTAGAAGCATAAGTATAGATTTCAAAAAATGTGAACGTTTCTAAGACTATAAATAAAACTCATCTTAGACAAGGTGCTGGCCTACCTATTATGTGAGTGTTATGTCACCATGTACTTATTAACACTGCAGAATCTAAACTAAAGTGGAGTTATATAGCTTAAATTTAGATGCACTACAGTGACGTTGACCTTGGTCATAAATGTGGGTGGCTCTGTGAATGCCAGATTAATTTTCTTCACCTGCTTCCCTATTGGTTTTCTTTTTTTGTTTGTTTGTTTTGTTTTGTTTTTGTTTTTCGAGACAGGGTTTCTCTGTAGCTTTGGAGCCTGTCCTGAAACTAGCTCTTGTAGACCAGGCTGGACTCGAACTCACAGAGATCCGTCTGTCTCTGCCTCCTGAGTGCTGGGATTAAAGGCATGCGCCACTGCCGCCTGGCACCTATTGGTTTTCTTAACCTGTATTGTTGATTTGTAAAGGTGTTCTCATGCATTAATGGCAAAGCTTTTGCCGTCTCATAAGAAATATTGCTCCATTCACCCCAGGATTAGAAATGGATGAACGAAACCACGAAGAACTCAGTTTGAGCTTCTACATCTTGTGCTCTTGCGCATTCAGGAGTCAATAAGGCATGCCACACATCCTCGAGGAGCCTGTAATCTAGCTAGGCTAATTAGGCCTCAAACACATGCATGGAGAATTAACCAAGCCTTTAGGAAGACTTAAATCTGATCTTGAGAACTGACCCAGGGCTTAAGGGACTCAAAGAGGGTGGGGTCACAGTTTCCAAGACGGTAAAAGAAGCAGGCAAAGGTGCTAGGATGGAAATGCTCCCAGGAGTCTGTAGATGCAGAGTCTGAACTCCTGTGAGTTCAGCAGGAGTAGGCTAGAAACCCATGAGCTGAGCCATGGGATTGCAGATCATCCAGTTACCCAGCCTGTCTTCCCGTGCTGCCTCTCCCTCCTGATGAGAGCCAAGGAGAGCCTTTGTCTCTGAGCTATTCTCACGTCTGTGCATATTTCACTTTCTTTTGCTGGCTGTTGTTTGAATTGATTAGCCTTTCTGTATGGGAGCCATCTGCTGTTTGTCAAGCACCTTATCTCTCAAGAATGCTGATGTCAATAAAATATTATGATACTTGGAGTCTGCTAAGGAGTTTGAAGCTGTGCATCTCATATATCCAAATCAGATCTTGGTTGAAAGCCCTTTTGTGTTGTTACCCTTCTCTCTTGGTCAACGGCATCTAGTGTGAACTGGGATGGGCATTACCTTGAGTGCCCAGCATACTTAGCACCATTTTCTTTCTTCTGGCTACAGGACAGGGCATTTGATCCTGGCATTGCTACCACATCTCTATTCTCCGTACCCAGGTAGTGATTAAGGATGGGCCTATAGCACAAGAAGGCCTATGCATAAGAGAAGTTTTCTTTCAAATACAAACACTGAGGGTACATATTTGGAGCAGCTGTGCTCATCCATTGGAATGTAGATAAAGCCAAGCAGAGGCAAGCAAGGACAAGAGACAGTGTTCTAGCCCAGTGTGCTAAGCCTTCAGCTCCTATCTCTCTGTCAACGGATTTAGTAGGACTTCAGTTTGCTCCAGCTGCAGGTGTCTTCATGTATTTGTTTTCCTTAAACTAACCTCAGCTGAATTCTTGTCACCCACCCAAAAGAAGGCTTTCTAAATACAAAGCATCGTAACCAACCTAATCTCCTGAGCAAAGTGGGAAATGTGATGTCATCGTCATAGCTTTTCTTTAGCTCCACTGTTGAATCACCTACCTGGTTCTCTTGATTGTCCCTGGGACGTCTCCTTAGTTCCACCCATCTTCCCTCTGAAGCAGTCTCTTCAGAGGCTTGGCCCTGCGAGGTCACCAAAATTTTAGTTGGCTTCTCTGCTGCTATGATTAAACATTTTTGCTAAAAGCAACTTGTGGAGGAAAAGGTTTATTTAGATTCCACTTTCATTACAGTCCATCTTCGAGGGAAGTCAGAGCAGCAATCAAAGCAGAACAGTGCTTACTGGCTCACTCTCTGGCTTGCTCACCGGCTCCTGCTCAGCTAGCTGTCGTCCACAGCCCAGGCCTACCTGCCTAGGGATGGTGTCACCCATAGTGGCCTGGGCCCTCCCACATCAATCATCAGTCAAGACAATCTCTCACAGAGATGAGCACAGGCCAGTCTGATCTGGACAGTTCCTCGACTGATGTTCACTTTATTATCAGTGGCTCTAAGTTTCATCAGATGAACAATAAAAAAACTAATAAATAAATAAATAAATAATGACTGTAGCTTCAAGATGGTCTTTCTAAAATCTAGCTTTTCATTAAGAAATTTAGAAGATGGATATTGCCTGTGAGACAATAATTTCAAACTTCTAAATATAAGGTACAGTCTGGTCTCTATCTGGCCCACCTGAATTCTTTGGTTCCAGTTCCTGATAATCCCCATTTTCTAGCTCTTCCATGCATCCTCCTCTTGGCATAAGTTCTTCTCCTCGGATAGATGGCTTGTCACACCTGGGTCACCTGAGGCTTCTCCTCTTTTCCAAGATGAAGCTCACTTCACACTTCTTTGGCAGAACAGTCATAGTTATACCCTTGACAGGAACATGGCCTTCCTTTGGGAATTCATGGCACTTTACCATTTGAGTAAGGTTGGGGGCACCATACAGCAGAGTAGTAAAGAGGATAGATTCCTTCATTGGCATTCTGATCCATTGCCAGCTAGGGTAACTTGAATATGCCACCTAAAGCTTATGAGACTCAATTTTTGCAATGGCAAATAAGGGAAAGAAATAAGGCTAGCTATAAAAAAATCAAATGCAAAAGTTATGTACCGTTCTTAAATACACTCTATATATTCAATAAATGACATCTCCAATTGCTTTGTTTATAATTTCATGACAGATAGATAGATCGACATATAGACAAACAGGAAGACGGATAGACAGATAGATGGATGGATGGATGGATGTGATCTGTCTAACCTTTTCTTTATCTTCTTACCCTAGCCTTCAGTCATCCCAGCCAAGAACTAGAAGACCTTCACTGTAAGCTCTCTGACACAAAGACCTGAGTACTGTATTTTATTGTGCCCCATCTCCATGGAAACTAGCCCTGCTTGGCACGCACAAACCCTGCAGTGTTGATTTAATGGATCTCCTTATCTGTCTTTGACCACTGTTTTGCCGGGCAAGGCCGATGAAGGTGCTGCTACTCTCAGGCCTCCGCATGGCTGAAACTAACTAATGACAAAGCCATTTGTTGTTAGCTAATAGGAAATAATCCAGATGTGACATCTGCGAATCAAGCAGCCTCGTGGAGGATATGAATACCAGTTGCCTGACACAGAAAATGCAGTGAGTTGTCTGTCTAAAGGCCTTTCCCCCATTCTTCTTTGCTAGCCATACTATGAATTTGACCAACTTCAACTCTCAGAGAAGATAACCCTATTTTTAATATACAAGTATGTCCCCAAATGGCTGCATTAGTCCTGATAGTATCCTTTCCATGGTGGAATTAGGTGGGTGGGCATACAACCCAGTAACTGCCAGTTGGAATGGTATGCCATAGTATAACTTGTGGAAAAGGCCTTTGTGCTTTAGAAGAAGCACAAGAAAGAACGCCCCTTTCTTATACATCAGCTTAGTCTATTCACTGAACATATCTTGAACAGCAGCCCTGTCTCCAACAGTGATGAGGCAGTCACCAGAGCAACAGAAGAGACAGAATCACACAAAGATGCCAGTTTTTTCTGGCTCTAACAAGCCATGTAGTTAGCCAAGCTTGGCATATGCCTATCTTTGAACTTTTCTTAATGAGATAACAATTTTGTTTACTGCCTGAATTGGTCAAGTCACAGTTTTATTTCCTAATAAATTCATCTAACCTTTAATAAATTCATCTCATTCCCTATTGATCTTGGTCTAGCATCCACTGCACAGCACTACCCATGTGAGCTCTCTTGAAATGCACAGACCATCTTTTACGCCCTTTTACTCCAGAGGAATCTTCCTTTAGCTTCCAACTCTTGACTTACCCTTCTTGAGGTAGGATGTACCCGGTACTTCTAAGATACATAGTACTTATCTTAGATACATAGTATCTTAAGTTACCAAAGAACATTTTGGGTAGCCATCCCAACGCTCCTCTTCTGAACACCATTGCAACTTTGTGAACATTCTGAATGACAGTTATAATCACTAATCTTGTTGTCTGCAATCATGAGAGTTCCTTGAAAGTCTAGATTCTTAGGTGTCCCTCGATCCTAGCATAGTGTCTGTATTGGAGTATGAAAAATGCTGAATAAATCAGCAGATAGGCAGATACATGGATGATGAATGCAGTCTCTGGTACTGTCACAGACCTGTCAGAGATGCCGAACTATGAACCATAGGACAGCAAAGAATGGTGTCACATTGTGCCATGTACAGATGCCCTAATACTTAAAGAAATGCACATAGCACAAGTTTAAGGTACATGATGTCAAACTAACCAAAATAAATAAAATATACACAATCTGACAGGAAACAGCAAGCCTGTGTATAGTCATTTCAAGCCACCCAGACCTTTTTAACAGAGTAAGCATATTTTAAAGAATTCACCATAAGGAAATAACTAACTTCCCAAAGCAATTTATATGATGATTCTTCCAGCAACAATACTCAGACTAGAGAAGCAGCAGTAGCAATATATACTCTATGGGATGGCACAGATGAGCAGATAATGACATTTTAAGTTGAAGAAAAAACAATGTCCACACATAAAGACATATATAAAAGAGCAACTGCAGACTGATTTAAACCACATAAAATTTTACATAGACATCTATGCCTACATATTGCAATCGCTAGTACACAGAAATAAGAAATTGTTTCATGATCGTTGGATGCCTATGTCTTCATGTAGTCTAAGATTCTAACCTCCGGCACTTACGTCCTACTCAGCTGTCTGCAGTACCTGTATCTTCAGCTTTCTGAGTCCTAGCAATGTGATGTTGTTCACATGTTGAAGCTGCCTGAGCTTGGGGGGAAGAGACCACAAGTTTTCTTTAGGGACTAAATTGGGGCATGCACATGGCAGGCAGTGAAGTAGATTGCAGTCTTTACCAGGTGACAGCAAATTGTGTCTTACTGGGACTGAATTTTAGAACAGCACTAGCCACCTAGAGAGCTGATTAGTAGGTGTCAGGGGCTAGGCTATTTTTCCCCAAGAGGAAGGTCCTATCTGGAACACTGTAGCTGGAGGTTTGTCATCACGTCTGTAGTAACCTACTCTATTCTGCAGGATGTCTCCATTCTTCAGTCAACAAGTGATCTAAATGGTGTTGTGATTAGAATCACCATACCTGACCTTCGAAGTCTCGGATGATGATAAGGATTTCCCTGTGGAGAGGTATGGCTGGGTTTACTGCTTAAAGGCTTGCATTTGAATTTTCCTTTCATAGTATTAGGGATGCCTCTCAGAGATAATGACCCCATCTGGGATTTAAATTCTCTCTCTCTCTCTCTCTCTCTCTCTCTCTCTCTCTCTTTCTCTTTGTCTCCCCTCCACCCCCATGTGTGTGTGCAACATGTGTGATATGCTTGCATGTGTGTTGTGTTGCATAGACTTGTTAGTGTAGGTGTGTACATGCGTGCATTTGAGTACATGTGCATATGTGTGTGCCTATGTATGGAGGCCAGAGGTAGATAGCAGGTGTCTTTTCATTATTGTATTTCACCTTTATCCTTCGAGATAGTGTTTTACTGAACCTGGAGATAATTGGCTCAGATAGGCTGGCTAGCCAATGAGCTTCAAGTCTGTCTCTGACCACCCTCCCAGGCTCAACTCCCACATGTCCAACTCTGTGAAGGCTCAACCCCTGCAGTACTAAGGCACAAGCACACTACTGGGCCTGGGGACACTTGTTCTGGGTATCTGAACTTGAATCCTCATGGTTACAAGGCAAACCCTTTACTAACTGAGAAGTCTCAGCAGCCCCATTTTCTAACACAGTAACTTTGGGGATGTTACCTTAATAACTCCATGTTTTAAATATCTAACTCTTCAGTCAGAAACTAAAAAACAATCATGGAATGGATGGGAAATCTGCTAGACCAACTATGATGTCAGAATTTATCACTCCCACCCCCCCACCCAAGATCCCATGACCAGAAGACCATGAATGGAGTGCTGGATCCTCAAGAATTAGATCAGCATTAATGAAAGTCTAAAAGATTTTGCTCCAAGTATAAGGACACCCATTTGTGAAAATCCATAGTGAATGCTTTACTTTATATGCTAAGTTAAAATTAATTTTTAAAAGAACAAACAAAAAATAAAAATAGAAGGTATTACTGTCTACTTTCACAAAAATATCTTTATTCTTATCAGGCTCTGTATTATATATATCACAAATCACAGAGTAAAGTTTGTAATGTGTTTTGCATATGTACACACAATATAATTCTGGGGTCCTTCCCGGTATCTGGCCCCTCTCTCTAATGGAATCTGTGGTGATCACTCCAGGTTAGGAACTACATGAAGCGCAACGTTGATTATCCTTAGTGAATCAAAGAAGACTTCTGTTCACTGGGTTTGGTTGGTGTGTGTGCGTGTGTGTGTGTGTGTGTGTGTGTGTGTGTGTGTGTGTGTGTGTGCACGCACGTGTATGTGTGTTTGGATTATATAGACCAAAACATTCTTAGAAGATTGGCCATATGTTTTCAAGCCAAAGCCTTCATGGCCACTAAGCCTTCCCTAAGACCTCTGTGGCCCTGACTGTTCTGACTACCATGCAAGCCTGCTGCCTGTTATGAGACCATGTGGTACTGGATACTCTTAGGTGCTTCCAGTGGCTTCTCTCTGCTTTCTGTTTGCTGACAGAAGCGCAGCTGGTTGCAATTTAGTGAAGTGTCTAATGGTCCTGACGCCCCCAGATTGCCTTGCAGCAGGTTGCGGGAATGTGCTTACATTCTGATAAATCAGACAGGTCAGTGTGAAAACTGGATTCAGGAGTGAGTGGAGAGCAGGCCAAGTGCCATAGAGCTGACATCTGGCAAGCAAAGTGGTGGAGGCTGCCAACTCTGTAATAAGGAGAGCACAAAACAGCTGGCAGCCAGTCCTGAGTGCTACTAAGCCCCCGACTGGAGCTGCCCCACAGCTCCAAGCTTGGCTCTCTGGGTAGCTCCCATCCAAAGGCATTTTGGGGGGTCCCTGTTATCCTTTTATATACTCCTCTTTGCTTAAGCCAGCCAGCAAGGATTCTGGTGCAATTAAGAGCATTAAATAATACATGTGCCACTTTGCCCCGGGAGATTTGTAAAGTGTCACTTCTTGGGCTCTTCCTCTAATGATCCTGGTAGCCCTCAAGGAACGTAGGGATCCTATTTCAGCTACTGACATCCCGGCTAAAGGTGGGTGAGCAACTCCTGAGAAATCCGCATTAACTTTTTTATCTACCAGTTTTTAAAGTCTTTAACATTGTATAAAGCTGTCTCTGCCCTTTCGGTTCTTATGAGCCTTTGTGAATTTAGCTCTCAGTAAGTCATCTAAGAAGGTGTTTAGAAATTCTAGATCCTCTAGACAGCTTGTTGAATAACATCTCTAGAATCTGAACCATATCCATTAATTGATCCCCATCTAAAATTGCATTCTCCCAGAACAGAAAGCCTCTCCCTGCTGCTCCCCCTCACTGGCGGGATGGAGTTCAGGTGTCTTACTCCTCAGTTAATCTTCTCTGGAAACACCCTCAGAGACACACCCAGAGGTATGCTTCTACAGTGTCCTAGGTGATGTTTGTTACTGGTTTTGTTTTGTTTTGAGAAGTCTCATGTAGCCCAGGCTAGCATCAACTCATTATGGTGAGGAATCTGCCTTTGACTTCTGGATCTCACTGCCTCTGCTCTCTGAGTTCTGGGTACACAGCCGTGTGCTATCACGGTCAGATTTCTCTTCACGGTCCAGATCCAGACAAGCTGACAAGGTTTGTCACCTTAGTCATGAAAATAAATTAAACGTGTCTCCAATGGTCCCCCATCTTGGATTATAAAGTTTTCTCACAGAAGTTCTAAGACAATGGTTCTCAACCTGACTAACGCTGTGACCCTTTAATACAGTTCCTCATGTTGTGGTGACCCCCAACAATAAAATTATGTCCGTTGCTGCTTCATAACTGTAATTTTGCTACAGTTATGGATCATAATGTAGATATTTCTGTTTTTCTGATACTCTTAGGCAGCCCCTGTGAAAGGGTCTCTTGACGCCCTCCTAGGGGTCGCAGCCCACAGGTTGAAAACCACTGCTCTAAGGTCTTCAATGTCTTTCTAAAGCTCAAGTAAATAAAGGTGTGGGCGCCAAATGCCTTGTCAACCATAGAAACTCCCATGGGTCTGGACTTAGGAAAGAAGGCTTTTTGTTTGTTTTGAAGTCCACATGGAAGACTTTGATTTTCTAATTTGGATGGGTGAGTTTGATATCCCTCCCTGGGGTCCTAAGAGGAGCCTTTAGGAATGATTACATTCCTGGTTCCAAGGTCTGTCTCCCCCATATCCACAGAGCCTACTGAGAGGCCATATCTTCGTCTTTTGAGACTGCGGTATAGCATAGACTTCTCTTGGGGAAAAGCACAGGCTATCAACTCCAGCAATAGCTAACGGCAGTACCAGGACCCCCATGGCGCTCTCCATCCTTCCTGTGTACTGGGGATAAGATTGTTTTATAGACAAAGCATAACCTGGGAAGGGTTGCCAGTGTGAGTGTCACTCCCTGCCTACAGGCCATGAGCCCCGTCCTCGGCTGGGCTCAGCGGGGTGGGGGTTCATCCTCCCATCCATCCCCCTAATCAGCTGATACTAACTGCTGTATTCAAGGCATTACACTACTGAGCATTACACTACTGAGCATGCACTGCTCTAGTTTGTTCTTTGTTGCTGTAATAAAACCAACTTGGGGAGGAAAGGGCTTGTTTTAGCTTAACATTTCCATGTCAAAATGTGTCACTGTGGCAAGTCAGGGCACTAACTCAAGCTAGAGCCTGGAGACAGGAACTGAAGCAGAGCCCATGAAAGAATTTTGCATACTGGCCTGCTTCCCCATGGCTTGCTCACTTAGCTTCCTTACACACCTTGGGTACCATCCACTGTAGGCTAGGCTCTCTCCTCCATCAATTAGCAATCAAGAAAATGTTGCACAGACATATTCACAAGCCAATCTGATGGAGGCAATTTCTCAGTAGAGGTTCTGTCTTTCTGTATGTATCAAATTGGTACCCAAGATTAGCCATTACAGTCACCACCCTAGATACCAAAGCCTAGGAGAAACACAGCTCTTAGGCATAGAACTGTGAGAGAAATACCAGAGGTGCCTACAGGTCCTAAGTACCCAGAACACTGAAAAGGAAAAGAGGCAAGTAGAGACAGAATAGACAAAAGATTTCCTGTGGAAACTTAATGGGGTTTAGAAAGCTTTGGGAAATGTGGTAGCCTGTAGTGTAGGCAGAGACCGCTTGTTCACTTCCCACCACCCAGACCTGAAATAATCACACAGAAACTATATTAATTACAATAC